>JAQHUG010000068.1:7490398-7502789 GCA_028555095.1 Dicrostonyx torquatus | reverse complement strand
ATTAGTGTATGGGGTTTGATGTGTGCTTTGAGATCTAGTATTGTTTCTGACTTTTTGCTGTCACTTGTTCTTAAGCTTGTAGCCCAATTTCCTGGACTCTGTATTTTTCTTCAATAAAGCAAGGTTTTATATCAACAGACTGAAGCTTTTCTGCAGCTCTGCCATTTCATGCCTCCAATTCTAATTAGAAGTCTTTTTATTCTCTATGTTAAAAAAAGAAATGTGCAAAAATCTACTAACTATTGACAGAGCTTTGAAGTTTTCCTCACATCCTCATTACCCCCTACTCTCTCCCTGGGTCTGAATAGAGTGAGGCATGATTAAAAAAAAAAAGAACAAAGAAAAAGAACTCTTTTTCTGTTCCTCAGATAAGCCAAGGTCATCTTGCAAAGCTGTTGTATAACTTCTAGTTAAGAAACAGTAATACACATCTAGAAACCAGGCATATTCACATACAAATAAGAACCGAAAGCACAGATCACTTACACTAATATCCATTCCTTTTATTTCCTAATAGAAATGCCAAAGGTTGGTAGGCTCCTCAATTTTGTATCATACCGGTAAATTGTTCCATGGTGACAGCTTTGGAACCAAATAGGGAAAGGAGTATTAACTTTCAACTTTAGAATTTTTTGTGGAAATTTAGGTGTCACGGTCAAAGGCATTTTGTCCTTGATTAAGCAACCAATCCATACCACCATTTTTTTCTATTAAAAGTATTGAATGGGTTCTAATATTACCAATATTTTCATTATTCAGGTTAATTTCAGCATCTTCTGCTACATAAGGCATCCCGTTGCAGCTCTTGACTATTAACCACAAAGAGTCTAATACTTATACTATTTATATGATAAGCACTGTTATCTTTATTTTTCACCAAGGCTTAGAAGGAGAAATGATTTCCACAGAGTCCCATAGCTAGTATTATAGTCATACTTGTTTTTTCTAATGCTCTTAACTTCCTCATTGCTGAGATAATTCTCATGGGGAATCAACCTCCTAAAAGCTGAATGAAAATAATTGAGCTGATCTTATTTATTATGGAAGAAAGGTTCTTTTGAACTAATAAGGCAATCTTCTAACACTGGGTTTTAGGAAAGCAAAGTTTCTGTGCATATGTTGCAATTGGCTGAAGGGTGGCAAAGAGGCAAACGAAGGAGTGGAAGCAGTTGACTTTAATTCGTAGCTTGTCCTAGAAGCAAAGGCTAAATTTAAGATCACAACAAAAATTACTGTTGGACATTAAAATGAAATATGTCAAGTTATTAAAAATATATAAAATTATTAACTAGCAAGGGCAATAAAAAAGGGAACTAGCAATTGGCATTGTAGAAATGTAGTAAGAATAGAGGAACTACAGATTAGCCAACTCAGGAGAAGCCAAAGGAAAATGATCTGAAGGAGCAGTAGCAGCATCTTCGCGGCTTTGTGAGTGTGCACATGCTATGACCAGCCATGTCATGTTCCACTGCCCAGCGTACCCCACCATGGTGGATTCTACCCTCTCTAACCAGGACACAAAAACACCCTGACATGTACTCATGTGGACACGGTAATAAAAAACTTAACTAACTAGAAAAGCAGCACTGAGAATGAGCCCTTTGGTATGATCTCTCCATGTGTTTCATAAGCATTTGAAATGGATTTTCCAGAGGAATGTAAGAGAGAACAGAACCATGTTCTAAAGAAATCTGAAAACACTCTAAGTGCAGTTTAATGGGCCATTCTGGCAGGAGATTGAAAGACAAGAATTCTGATAGAAATACAGATGGTTGAAGCCCAGTGCATGACAGACAAGGACAAAGATTGTATTGGGAACTCGGCTATATGTCATTAAGTTTGTCTTTTAGAAAAGATTTTGGCTACATTTTGTCCATGTCTTTAAATTATGATTAAGGGTGAATTTAAAAGTTAAGAACTGCTTGTTTTGTTTCTATTTTTGTTTTGTTTTTGTTTTGGTGGAAAAAAGCCAGCTGTATTTAGAGAGAGCAGAGACATAAAGCATTTGCAGTTTGGCATGGAAAGGAGCATAAGTATATTCAAAGATGTAGACCAGACTAGCAATGGCAGAGAACACATCTAATTGTTAAACAAAGTTAGTGTCATTAAAGAGAAACTGGATACACTTATCTGAAACCATGGGAAAAGTGTAAGAATCACTTGAAAAGACGCAATCTGAGGTGAGAAAGCCATTGAAGTGATTCTCTGATCAAGAACAGTTCCTAGGGAAGTGTGTTGCTATGTCAGCTGCTAAGGTGCACAAAGGTCATTACAGCTACAACTGTAGGCGGCAGAAAACATCTCCAGCTGCCGAAAAGAACTTGTCACTATCCTTCACATGCTGCTCGTCTTTCAGAAATGAAAATACAAGATGCATGGGGTGGCGGTGGCTTGCACCAAGGTTCCAAAATGTTGTTAATGCCAGGAAATTGCTGGCAGGGTTAGATACTGTGCAATGAAATCTGAGACTATTGTCAAAAGTGATAAAGATTAGGCTTAAGTTTCAGAGGAGACCCATGATGCCGGAGATGCCAGAGCAATGGGCAGTACACTGAGCAACGATGAAGGATATAAGGAATAGCTGGCCCAGGAGAGAAGCCACATGCATTGTACATAGCCAAATTCTAGAGGCAGAGCTTCCTACAACTTCTGGAGAGTGGGTGATAAATACACAAATAGAGCTTCTGGAAATGGAGATCCTGAACTTGGTAATTCTCTTGGCGAGTTTCTGTCTTAAAATGGTCTAGTCATTGCTTGATAGCTTCCTGTATTAGTCAGGGTTCTACAGAGACAGAACTGACTGATACTGATATTTATTATAATATATGTATATATATATTAGGCAGATTCACCAAATTGACTTGCAGAATATGGTCTTGATAAACCAACAAAAGTGATGGAGTAGGATACACTGCCCTTTGGGAAGCCCAAGGATCCTGCCCCATCTTAAGGAAGCAGGGGGAGAGCGGTGGGGTAGTGGGGGAGCGGGAGGGCCGGGAACAAGGGGAGTAAATGTAAATTTTTCTTTTAACAATAAAAAAAAGAAAAAAAGTGATGGATTGACTGAGAATCCAGTAGTTGCTCAGCCAACAAACCAGGATGCTTACACAGTCCAGTCAGGGGATGAAGGCTCCAGAAGATCCCTGGGAAGTTGGTAGTGGTATTCAGTTTATGGTGGAATCCCAAAGAACATAGTTTTAACATCTGGGAAAGAAAGAGTCTGCAACAGAATGAATGGACTTGCCAGTGAGAGCAAGTGGGCAAAAAGAAAAGATTCCTTCTTCTCTGTCCCTTATCTGGACTGCCAGCAGATAGTGTTGCCTAAATTTATCATTTGTCTTCCTGCTTTAAGTAGTCTGATCAAGAAAATACATAATAGGAGTGCCCAGCTGCTAGTTTCCTGTTGATTCCAGAAGCAGTCAATTGTCAGTCAATGCTTCCATTTCTTCACTTGGGAGCAGGAATGCTGACTCTAAGCCCAAGTACACTGGCATATATAACTTTTAGAATTTTACAGGAACTCATAGTAAAAAAGAATTGTATGATAAATTTTATTGGAAAATGAATATTTCATTGGAAAATAAATATTCAGACCAAAACATTGCACTTTGGGCATTAGAACAATACTAAAACTGTTAAAACACGGTAACTTGCAAATGAGCAAAATGCATTTTATATTATGAGATCATAAATCTTTGAATGCCGAGAGTGAAATGCTGTCACTAAATGTAATATATTTGTGGCTGTAGGGATCACAGCTGGGTAACATTGCTTATTGCTTTTCTCCTATGGTAGTTGACATGGAGTTTCCCAGAATAATGGAAGCTACCCAGTTAAGAACAAAGCTTCCAAGTCATTACCAGTTTGATTTCTCCACATCTTATGACTCAACTATATAGCGTCTTCAGCCATAAGATACTCACTTCAAGTTCTGGAAGGTAACCAAGAACAATGTCAATAGCCTGTAATACTTGGGAAGGGGCTATTGAATCAGACCTAACCAATCACTAAAAAAGGTGCAAGCCATATTTAGTACTGGGACTTTTATTTCGTACCCTATAATCTATAGGTTATAGAACCTTTCTGTTCCACTATCCTCATTTATATTTCATACCACCTATTTTCTATGCCACCTCAATGGCCCTGTTACTAATTCTTTTTCTTCTAGGTACCCCAGTTTAAACACTCATATCTCAAGATTCAAAGCTAATATCAACATATAGGCGAGAACAAGTGATATTTATTTTTCAGAAGGAACTATTGACAATTGATGGATTCAAGAAGAGGGTGATTCAGTTTTCTTCAGTGATATGGCCACTGAGAGTCTATTAATAATTCAGTTAGATGGTTGTACATCTAGCTATACATTCCCAGACATTACAAAGTGGCCTTTGGGAGATTTCTTTAAAACAAAGAGCACATGAAAATGGAAGTTGGAAGGAAAAAATAGAGATAAAAAATGGGTAGGAAATGCAGAAGGATGAGTTTGATCAAAAACACATCATAAACATCTATGAATTTCAAATACTATTTTAAAGTAGTGCATTTAAGTGTCAGGGTGATTATGGTTGGATTTGTAACAATGATTGCCATTGTCAGCTTGGAAACAACCTCATGAAGACACATTTACAGGGACATACCATTGGTGTCTTCATGAGGTTGTTTCCATAGTACTTTAAGTGAGGAGGGAAAGACCCATTCTTCACAAGAATATAAATTGTACCATCCCATGCAAAATGTCATGGACTGAATAAAAAATGAAAAATTAGAAAATTAGTTGAATAATAAAATGGATCATGGTGATTATTTTTAAGTCCTGGACTGTTTTTAAGAGGTTTAAAGGTTTAAGCATCATTCTTATTTAATAGAATATTCATTTGTATTGAAAATGATGAGCTAAAACAAAGTCGGTCTATGAATCAGCCCTCTTATTTCAGATTATGAACACTTGAAAGATGGGTGTAATGGGTCCTGGTCAGTTTTTTTTTTTATGGTTAACTTAAAATAGTGATCTGGGAATAAATCTCAACTGAATAATTACCCAGATAGCATTGTTCTGTGGCCATGTCTGTGGAGAATTATCTTAATTGTTAATTATTTGGGAGGGCCCAGTACACAATGGGTGATTACATCCTGGGTAAGTGGTCCTGTGCTGTATTAGAAAGTTAAGCATGATCCAGAGGGATTAAGACAGTAGCAACATCCTTTCCTCATCTCTGTTTCAAGTTTCTGCCCTACTTGAGTTCCTGCCCTAACTTCCCTCAATAATGGATTGTGACCTAGAAGCACATGATTAAATAAATCCTTTCTTCCTCAAGTTGCTTTGGTCATGGTGTTTATCTCAGCTACAGAAAACAAAGTAGGGCACATTATATCATAAAGGGACTTTGACACTTCATAAAATGAACCCAGATTTTGAGACAATTATTTGGAGTAGAGAAGAGTATAATCACTAGGCTTATAACAATTTAATGATATATCTATAATTTATATTCAGGAATCAACAATACTCTACTTTGAAATTATGTCTTGCTAAGTTAGCCCACTTACCCAGAAGCAAGTCAGGAATGCAGAATCAGAGATATGCACACAGAGTGTGACTTGTAAAGTCACACTGTCAAATAAATAAATTATATATTAAATTTTGAAAGTAGTCAAAACAGTCTGAAGAGAATGTCAAACCAGTTGAGCAGATAGTGATAAATGTTTAGTTAAAACTAAAGGTAAAGCAATTGGTGTCAGCAACAACAGAAGCTCTGATGAAAACTCTCAGCGTATAGCATGAACTGGTTTGGATGCAGCCTCTAGTCATAAGTAGCAGTTTTGTCAATGATGAGATGATGAAAGGATTTCACATTCATTCCTAATTTTAGGAAGATATTTCCAAGTAGTTTAGAGCATGGGCAGGCAAATGCATTTTCTGGAAATAGCTATTAAAATGTGTCGTTGGAATTGTTAAATTTAGAGCCTGGGCTCTGGACACCTCCAATAAACTAGTCTTGACCACACATACACTCTCTCAACAGTCCAATAAAACAAACAAATAATAGTGAGAAGGAAAGAAATTCATTCAATTTATCACATTGAGAGAAGAGGTCCAGGTCTATCTCCAGGAGTTTGGAAATGAGGATAGGTTTAAACTGAGGGCAAAGGGCACATACAACTGAGGTTTCTCGGTCAAGGTAAGGTAATGTCTATCATCATCTAGGATATCTTTGCTTCTGAAGATGGTACAGTGAGTTGTCATAACTGTTTAAATATCTTCCCTGGAGACAAGTTCTTCTGGCTGGTGCCAGGCTTTAGTGTTTTTCTTCCACCAGCATGAAATTCCTGGGAAGTCTCAACCTTCTTGGAAACTCACAACCAAAGGTTGTGTCAGAGGTGTCGCTTTAAGACACTTTCATTCCTTCCAGAATGGTTGCAATCAGAGACTGAATAAAAAGTAAAAAGGGATTTAGAGGTAAACTTCTTCAACTTGATGTCCCGCAATAGTACCGTATTCTCAAGAATGTGCCTTACCCTAATTCTCGGTTTCCTCATCCATAAATTTAGGATAAAAGTTTAATAATTATACTAGATTACTTAATATTTGAAAAATAAATCATCTAGTGATAACTCCCTTAGTTACTGTTTTATTACTGTGAAGAGACACCATGATAAAGGTAACTCCTATAAAAGAAAGCATTTCAGTGGAAACTTGCTTACAGTTTACAGGGTTCATCCATCACCTTCATGAGAGGAAGTAGATAAGCATGACACTGGAGCAGGAGTTGAGTGCTTTTCATCCTAATCTAAGGCAGCAGTGGAGAGAGAGAGAGAGAGAGAGAGAGAGAGAGAGAGAGAGAGAGAGAGAGAGAGAGAGAGAGAGAGAGAGAGAGACTTTAGAGAACACAGTTCACACCTTCAGTAGCATACCCTCTACAACAAGACCACAATTACTCCAACACAACCACACCCATTGCTCNCTGAAGAAGGCTTTAGAGAACACAGTTCACACCTTCAGTAGCATACCCTCTACAACAAGACCACAATTACTCCAACACAACCACACCCATTGCTCCTTCCTAAACAGATCACTGAGAACCAAGAATTCAAACATATAAACCTATTGTAGGGGGAGGTTTCCTGTCCCTCAGCCACTCTCAAATAATCACTCAGAGGCTTAATATTAATTACAAATGCTTGGTCAGTAGCTCAGGCTTATTACCTACTAGTTCTCACATTTTAAGTTAATACATATTCTTTAGTTTTGCCCTGCCACATGGCAGTACCTTTACTAGAATGTCATGTTCATCTCCTACTCCTCTGTATCTGGCTGATGACTCTACCCTCCCTCATTGTATCATTCTCAGTTTGGCTTTCCCACCTAATTTTAACCTGTTCAGCTATTGACCAGTCAGTTTGTTTATTAAACCAATAATAGTGACGTATACTTACACAGTACACAGGATTATTCTACAGCAGCCAATAGGGGATATTCTCATTCAAACCACTGCAATTTCCAAACATTTTGAGTTGTATAAATGAGAACTCAAAGGGTTACCATAATTATACTGCATTCTGTACATAATAAATTATGTTTCCAGGTATGAATGTGAACAAATAGAATATAATTCTAAGCTCTCCCCCTCATGCCAATGAATCATCTGAACAGTTATCATCTGATAAGTCTAGTGTAACTTAATATATGAATAAATAAAAGGGAATAAAGCAAGGTGGAAAGTTAGTAAAAATCTGATCAAAGGGCCTTGAAATTCTATTTGAAATATTTCATTTAATTGTAAAAGCACAAATATCAATGTACTAAATTATTTTCACTAAGGAGTAGGCAAGCACTCAAGGGCTCTTATTTATATCCTCTGTCTTAGCTAGGGTTTCTGTTGCTGTGAAGAGACATCATAACTTCAGAAATTCTTATAAAGAAAAAAATTAATTGAGCCTGGCTTACAGTTAGTTTCAGAAGTTTTATCCATTATCATCATGGTGGGACATGGCATCACCCAGGCAGACATGGTGCTGGAGAGAGAGCTCTACATCTTGATGCACAGGCAACAGGAAGTGAACTTTGTGTCATACTGAGCATCGTTCAAGCATAGGAGATCTCAAAGCCCACCCCAACAGTGACTCACTTCCTACAACAAGGCCATACCTATTCAAACAAAGTCACATCTCCTAATAGTACCACTCCTTATGGGGGCCATTTTCTTTCAGACAATGCCACTCCTGGGTCTTCATTAAGCCTGCATCCATATCATAATGCATAAATACATTCAATTCAACCTCAAAAGTCCCTATAGTCTATAGTCATGTCAAACTTAATTAAAAATCTGAAGTTCAAAGTCTCTTCTGAGATTCACCTAATCTCTTAACTGTAATCACCTGTAAAATCAAAATTAAAATGCAAATCACATACTTCTAATATATACGACATAGGGTATATGTTGCCATTCAAAAGGTGGGAAAGTAAACATAGTGAGGAAATACTGGACCAATGCAAGTCTGAAACCAGCTAGGCAAAAATCTGTATCCCTATCCACATTTTATACCAGAGCATTCTGCAAATCTCTAACTCCTTTCAGCTTTGTTGCCTGTAACATACCTTTTTCTCTTGGGCTGGTTCCACTCCCTCTTAGCTGTTTTCCTTTGTATATATTCCAGGCTCTCGAATCTCTAACATTTTAGGGTAGTCAGGGCAATTAAGGCTTCACCTTCACAGCTTGAAAGAATGGCCTCTCTAGGCCTCCATCCATGGACACCACTGATACATACCTGGCCTCAGTTGTTTTCCTTAGTCCTAGAGAAAGATTCCATAACCACTTTCTTCTATCTTTGATTCTAAAGCCAGGACCATGTGTCCAAAGCTGTCAAGTTCTGCAAACTTCGTGGATAAAAGCAAAAATCAGCCACATTGTTTGCCAAAACATGCTCATACTAGTACGGTCCACTAAGCAGCACTTAAAGCATTCCCCTACTTTCCAAATCCAAGGTACCAAAGCCCATATTACTCCAAACAAAAGCATGATCAGACCTATCACAGCAATACCCTAATTTCTAGTAGCAATTTCTGTCCTAGTTAGTGTTTCTGTTGCTGTGAAGTGACATAACGATCATGGCAACTCTTCTTCTTGTTGTTGCTATTATTTTCTTTTGTTTTTTTTTTTGTTTTTTGAGACAGGGTTTTTTTGTAGCTTTGAAACCTGTACTGAAACTCACTCTGTAGACAAGGCTGGCCTTGAACTCATAGAGATTCTCCTGTCTCTTCCTCCCAGGTGCTGGGATTAAAGGCACTCTTATAAAGAAAAGCATTTGATTGGGACTGGCTTACCGTTTTAGAGGTTTAGTCCATTATCATATGGCAGGACCTGGTGGCATACAGGTAAACATGGTGCTGTAGAGGTAGCTGGAGAGTTCCACATTTTGATCCACAGACAACAGGAAGTAAACTTTGCCATGCTGAGCAAACTTGTGCATAGGAGACCTCAAAGCCCACCCCACAGTGACACACATTCCCCAACAAGCCCATACCTACTCCAACAAAGCCACATCTCCTAATAATGCCACTTCCTTTGGGAGCCATTCACTTTCAAACTACCACATCTTCCTACCCTGAAAGCACAGTTTGTCCCAGCAAGCTGGAAATACTGGCTAAAATGTTGATAGTGGGCTTGATGTCAGCTAGAATGGCCCCAGAGCCCAGAATAAAACAGACTAACAGCCTAGATAAAATTTGTCTCTCATATTAATGAAGAACATTTTGGTTTTTGGTCACATAGCCAAGTTTTTACTTTAAGGTATTAATGATTTAAATATGTCTGCTGTCAGGAAGCAAATATCTCAGCCACATAGCAAGAACAATATGTAAAATCAAGCAAAGATATTATATAAAATAATAACATATCTCATCTTTTTATTTTCTCCAACAAATATTTCATTCCAGCTTTTTAATTTGAACAGACTTCCATAGGTAGTAAATGAAGTCTTAATTTTTGTTTTTGGTTCCTCTTTCTCAGGCTCTTCTCTAATTTTCAAAGTCTTCTCCATCAATTCATAACTGACTCCACAACTCTTTCTTATCCTGAAGGAAAGCTTGTTTTACTTGGCTCTGGAGGAAGGTTATCATCTTCCTCAAATTTCTATTAAACTTCAGTTTATAGATAGGGAAGAAACCTCAAACTTAAGATGATATAATAACATTCAGAACGTAAGATGTCAAATGAAAGCAGCAGTTTCCTAGGTTTCCCATTAAACATATGGCTACTGACTCAGTTATTATGCCTTTAGTAAGTACTTGTAACCATGTAAGGCATATAGGAATAAAATGTATGGGAGGAAAACTTAAGACAATGAGTAGAACTTTGTAACTTCAGATATTCTCTGCAAATTAGAAAATTGCTAACTTTAGAAACTTTCAACATGAGATATTTCAATATAGTATTGAACGATAGAAATAAATAAAAAGGAAAAGACATGGCTATTCCTAGGTATTATGGGGGAGAATGTTTATATTAAATAAAAGGGAGAACAAAGCCAGGGTCAGGGACATCTGGAAGAGTCCGGAATATACATGACCAGACTGAGCTGAGACATATGAGAAGACAGGAAAGGAAAGAGGGGAAAGCCAGACCAAGAGGCCAGGAGGGTCAAAGGTAGATGAAAAAGGCAAAGCAACCAACATTATTGGATTATATAAGGAAGGAAAGTTGGGAAGGTCAGCCCATGCACTAGAGAAGTTTCGAGAAGAGAGCAGGGTATGCCAGCCTAAAACAAGTTGGGACTGAGGGATGCAGGGAAAATCTGACAGTCACAGTCCACTTTGATGTATTTGTTGATACCTTTGATATATTTATTGATAAATATCAATATATTTATTAATATCTAGCAAATGTATGGAATACCAGCATTTACTCTTATACACGTTGTAACAGTGACCCAGATTCTTGATCTATGCTCTGTTCTGCCCAGCCATATTTAGTAAGTTTTATGCAGGTAAGGACTGAGCATCCTATCCCTGGTGGAGAATACCTTATCATCTGTGTATCTGACTGAACTGGAAAGCAGGCAAGTTATTGGCATTTAAATAGGCAAGGTCAAAGTAAATTCCTCAGAAAATGTATCAATTCCATTGACTCATGTACAAACAATGGGGGCCTCTGAGTCCTGGAAAGAGAGCGGCCTGAAAAAAAAAGAGAGAGAGAGCAATACTAGCTTTCTTAGATTCATACTTGATACTGATTTGGTTCTAGTGGGAGATACAGTAAGGATACTTTAGTAGTCTGTGGTGATGGTAATGATTCACTCCAGAACTTAAACTCCTAGACAAATATATCGTCCCTATTGGCAGTAGCCAGCGTGCAGATGATTGACAAAGGCTGATAATCCTGCTGTTGTGTCAAATGATTTCAACACACAACAGCTATAACAAGAGCCCACCCCCACCTCTCATCTGACATACACCCCAGGAAAAAGAAGCTGATAGGGATAATATCACTGAATACAATTATTTTAAATACACAAACAGATGGCCACCACATACCCCAAGTTCTTCTGTGGAATGGTCATGTCACTTTCAAAATTCAAGGTCTTCAGACTAAGTAAAACAGACAGAACTAGAGACTGCTGTTTGTTTTTAAACAAAGCTTCCTAAACTGTGTATTTTCTGCTTGTGAGAGTGTGTGGGGGCCAGAACAGGAGAATGATAGCACAAATACACTACAGCCCAAGGCAGTGAGCTTTTCTTAGAATCAGTTGTATGCCTGCCTCGGGGCAGAAAGAAGCAGTGATAGAGTGCTTCTTGGGAATTGGTGGCTATTTTTTTCTTCTCAATCGCAAATTAAACAAGGGATGAGGAGGAATCCATGCACAGACACTAGTTGGCAAACTTCTTAATGCACAGATTCAAGCCAATCAAATTTTAGCAGCGTGTAAGGGAATGGCCTCCCTACTTTATATCTGGTTTAGATCAATTACCTCTTCATAGTCTGTGGTCACTAAAAACCTAATAATAGTGAGGGGCTAATTGCTTCTGGCCTCTTATCTAAGTCACTTGACTTTCTTTCCAAAACCTAATATGTATTGCATTTCTACCATGGCCCTGCTCACAGATGAGACACTGTCACTAAAAGTGAGAATTATTACACTTAATTCAAGCTTTAGAGAAAGCACAGTTCTAAGAAACATTCATGATGCATGAGTATAAGTATGAACGACAAAGTCCACTTGGAGATAAACTCAGAGTACAGCCCCTAGAGACATAAAGCTTGGGTAGATTATACTTTATCGAGTGGTATTTTTCAAAAACCACTTTAAGTAATTTGGTATCAATTTTTTTAAGTAATAGCAGATCAATAATTTCAGATCTATTGTTGTAAAGACCAGTAAGTAAACAATAAGA
>JAQHUG010000068.1:7426178-7446279 GCA_028555095.1 Dicrostonyx torquatus | reverse complement strand
ACAGGGCAGGGTACCCTGCCCTCTCTAGGACTGGAGGGAGAGTGGGAAGGGGGAGTCGGGGAGCAGGAGGGGAATGAGAGGAGGGGAGGAAGTGGAAATTTTGAATGGTATCATTTATAAAGCAATAAAAATTAAAAAATAAAAATAAAAAGACCTGAATTTGAAAGAGAGTAAGAAAGAGTATATGAAACACTTTGGGTGGAGGAAAATTAAGGGAGAAATTATGTAATTATGCTATAACCTCAAAAATTAAGGAAAAAAATTAAGATAAAGTAAAGCAAACAAAAGAAGTTTCTTTATAAGAGGCTTTGTTAAATTGTCTTTTAAATAATTGATATTGTTAATTGGTGCTGTTGCCACTTTCTATCAGAGAAGAGTTTGTTTGCTGTGGGCAGTGATAAAGGTGGTGAATCATAACTCATCAAACTGATGAGAAGAGGGAATTTGTATGCCATTCCACTAAAGGGATGAGAACACTGTAGAAGAGGGAATACAAAGACTGTAAGAGCCAGTCGAGTGCTATGGAATGCTGCCTTCTGGTATGACAAGGCTGGCATCCTCTCAACTCACAGCAGCTGTGATCACTACCTGCACAAGGTGGGGCCTGGTAGCATTCTATCATGGAGGGAGAGGGGAAGTGGTTATGAGAAGACTGAGGACTTATGGGTCTTTAGCAATTGCTAGAAGAGGAAAATACATTTTGACCAACAGTATAGGCACCAGTAAGGTGTCTGTGATTTTATAAACATCCCCTTACGCATGTACCTGCAAGCAACCATAATGAAACTACTGGGTCACCAAAAGAATAAATGAACACAGAAGCGTGACTAGCAGAGACAAAGAAAAAGGATAATCAGGAGAAAAAGGAGAAGAGATGATAACAGGGTATGGACAAATAAACATAGTGTAAATGAGTGATATGCATGCCCAGAACTCAGAAAGCATACAGCCTGGTCAATTGACACATGAAGATGTCATAATGAAACCACATAATTAGTATAGACTAATAAAATATTCAAAATCAAAATTGTGGTCACTGGAAAGTGATGAAGTCTTCAGAGTCAAACTGCCATGAATGGGGTAAGTTCTTCCAGAACTGACTCTTACCAAAAAAAATCCTATCTGAATCGAAAACCAGAAACTCACCAGACACTGAACCTGTTGGTAATTTCCTCTTCTAAGATAGCAGGACTGTGAATTTAAATGTTTGTCCTTGTTAACTACAGTTTATGGCATCCTATTATTGCAAGTCTAGCAGATTAAGGCCCTTACCTTTCCAAATTACAGTTGTAATTTGCATAGGTGCCAAAATAATGGATTTTTTAAAAAATGTGTATTAAAACTATTCCTCTTTTAATCCATGTTTCATACACAGTTCTTATGTCATCTTTTGGTACTGAAAAGGTAGGATGATCTTTTAATGTGTCAGGTACAGGAAGCTCTAATATTAGCTGATGTCACCCCTTCACTGGGATGTAAAGTACATTGGTGTCTTTGTAACATTCCTTAGGAACTGGGAAAATTTGTAGAGGTTTTACATCTAAGATTCACTTCTGGAGCTGATTTCTTTTGTCTGCCATTATAATGTTTCTTCTTAAATCTGAGTCTTAACTCCACACCCACCCAAGCTTTCTTCACTTCCCTTTCCTTCTAGCAACGTGGGTGTAGGCGTCAGTCTGAAGGCTCCCTGCCATATAGCCAGATAACTCAGCTACCTGTCCCTTTACCACACCGATCAAAAAAACTTTCAGATAGTTGAGTTTCCTTACAAAGCAGTAGAGCTCATTGCTATTACCTTTCTATTAATCTCTTCTGTTTGTAACCTAAGTGACTGACAGTGACTATCGCCACATTTATTCTTTTTATCAAGTCATTTCTGGTGAAATATTGTTCATTTGGGGACATTCCTTAGTGTCAGTATGATTTCAGAAAAAAAGAAAACTGCCTACTCTGAGCATGAGGTATATATATCCATAAAGAAGTAGAAATAGTCTGAGGATTAAGTAAAACTTGAACATAAAGCATATGATGAGCTGTCTGACATGACTAATGATGTCATTTTACCAAAATTAATGACATCAAAAAAAGTTTAAAGGAGGGAACAGTAGTACATACCTTTATTTCTAGTACTTAGGAGGCAGAAAGGTTGGCAGATATCTCTGTGGTTGAGTCAGTCTGGTCTATATATCGAGTTCTAGACCAATCAGAACTACTGGAGGGCACCTTGTATCAACAAGAACAACAACATCTACACCAACAAGAATCCTAAATGTGGGAAGGTGTGCGAAGAAGACATTACTTTTTATCAGCAATAGTATGAAATTCAGTGATTAGAAGACAGGAAACAAGTAAAAAAAAGGCTGAGATATCTCTACGTATAAAGAAAACATATCATGTAGAAACTGATAGGAGGTGGGAATGTTACAGAAGCCTGAACAGTAGGTTGAAACTGAGATTTCATAGCACACATTAGCACAGCTCAGTAGGAAAACATGCCCATGTAAACCCTTTCACACACAGCAATTGTGATGGAAAGTTTTTGTCCGTCTCTTATAGCTTAGGTTCATCAGACAAGAAGAAACCCCAGTTGAGAAACTTCCTCTAACAAACTGGACTATAAGCAAACCTGTGGGTAATTTTCTTGACTGATGATCTATGTGGGAAACCTGAGCACACTGCTGTCAGTGCCATCCTAAGCAGGTAGACCTGATGTGTATGACAAAGAAGGTTGAACAAGCCACAGAGAGTAGGTGGGTAAGTAGCATTCCTCTGTGGTGTGTTGTAAATTATGGGGGAGAGGTGCGTGTTGTGTTACCCAGCCACCAGCTGCTGGCCCGCTCAGCCGCTAGTTGCTTGCTTATGCCCAAAATAACCACAGGAGAACTGTATTAATTCAAATACTGCCTTGCCCATTATCTCTAGCCTCTTCCCGGCTAGCCCTCACCTCATAAACTAACCCATTATNAGACAGAGACTATCAGGGTTCATACTTGAACTACAACAATTTCTGTTAATTAAAAAGAAAAGGAACAAATAAAGGGCAGGTCCATTGACTTGGCCTAAGATAACAATTTGGGGTCAGCTCAGACACTGACCTGGTAAACATTCAGAATTCCTCAGAACCCCATAAAGTGGGCTCTGCTTACAAGAAAAGCCATTAATCTTATCATTTCTAATCCCCCATTGTCTGTCTAGAAAGAACATCCAGTTTTCTATTATCTCAAATAAGCCTCCAACAAATCCAAATCCCAGGCTAAGTTTCAGGCTGTTCCTGCAAACTAGCCTTATTCCCTCCACCACATGACCCCAGTTGGCATTATCCCACTGTTTTTGCTATTGTCTCTCACTGATATGCTCTCTCTACCCTTGATCCTGTTTCTGCTATTCTCTCTGCCAATCTTCTCGGCTCCTGAGAGATAGACCTGGCAATTGCCAGTTTGCTCCATCCATGACTGCTCTGGACTCTTCCAGATGCCTCCTGATACTCTCTCATATGAGCAATAAAAACCTTCTCCCTGTTCATGTGCAGTCATACAGGTTGTTTTTCTACTCCAGCCTTACTTAAAATTTGTAGTTAAGATCTTGGGAAGATTATCTGAGTTTTCTGTCTTGGGTTTTATGTTTAAAAACCACAATCACAAAACCTAGAAACTCTCATCCAGATATAGTAAGTCAATGTGTACATGCTGGGTGCTTAGAAAAGGATCTCATACACAACAAACATATAATAAATGTTACCCAGTGCTGTGGAGAATGAGTTCTTAGCTTTGACAAGTGTTACTAACAAACTGTTAAATGTCTCATACCTGAGACAAAGGTCTTTTAAAATGCTGTTCTGAATTTAAAACACTTCCAGCTTTAAAAAGTCCTAAAATGTAGTGCCATTGAAACTTGGAAATATTTTAAGGTTTTCTAAAAATTGTGTCAATTACATTAAGGCATTCCAACCAAGAGCTGAGAGAATGTTCAAGAGGTAAAGCACTTGCAAGCATGAGCTCAGTGTCTAGCACTTAGGTAAAAACACTCATCGTTGACACAGATCTGCCATCCCAATACTGAGGAGGCAGAGACAGGGGGATTTATGATGTTTGGTTGCCAGCTCATCTTGCCTAATCATTAAATTCTAGGCCAATCAAAGATGCTATCTCAGAAACAGTGGGTGGTGTTTTTAAGCTTGACAACCAAGACTACTCTCTACTCTCAGCACACAATGCACATACAATAAGCATACATGCCCCTAATGTGCAAATAAATACCCAAGAACCATAGTTATCTTAATTCAATTTACCTCCTTCTTTATATAACAGAGGTACTGCCTTGCTCCAAAGCTTCAAGTGTGTAATTCAAAGAGAGAGCATAGAGTGTGTGAAAACACACCATAGGTGGAAAAAGAATTAGACTATGATGATTCTGAACTAAAACATAAAAATAAAATCTCAGTTTGAAAATATTGGGGAACTTAAGTTTATGGGTTTCTTAGTTCACCAATGGTGCCATCATCTTGTGATGTGTAATGCTTTTTGTTGTGATGGTTAATATTCATGATATTTATAATATTGTTACATAAAAATCACAAGTTCACTATGATGACATCCTCACTTCTAAACTGAGAACATAAATAATGATGCTTCTTCATTGTACTTTTATGCAACATATATGAGATAATACAGACAATCTATGTAGTATAAGTTTGTTATAGAATAAATTCAAAACAGTGTCTATCATCATCCTCTTTTCCCAAAGGATTCAAAATTGTCTGGTCTTTAGTAGTATTATCACAAAAGAGCATAACTGCTATAGGTAAAATTTGTTAAATTTAAGGAAGTATGTATTATTAATTTATAAACAATAATTTAGTCTATTCACAAGTTGAAAGCAGTACTTCAGTGAAGGAATACATGATCAAGCTGGACCAAGTAGCTGATGCCTAACTATATCCTCACTTCTTCATAGTGAGGACATTTAATCCCTCCTGTCTAAAAGTTGTGACACATGTAACTTACTATTGTTAAGGATGCTCACTGTGCTGCACTTATGTTACTAAACATGACTTAGCTCTTAAAGAGAGCCTCTTAGAGTCTGTTCTCTAATCTAGAGACTTTCAAAAGTGTTGCTTAGGCCTCCTACAACAATGAAACCAGCCACTTAGATTGACCCCACATTTGTACAAAGATCTCAAGTCCTGTTAGGGGAATATTGATGCGGATCCATTCAGTAGCAACTTTTATTTGAGCATCTCTTTTCTGGATGGAACTTTCTTAGAAATGGCTTCAAAATGAGACTTCCTATTCCATCCTTTGTTCTAAAGCCTGCATGATGGGATGAAAGATCACCTTCCTCATCTGGACCTTCCCTTTGATCCCTCGAAGATGTCCCTTCCAATCCCATTAATGCAATGTTCTCTCATTTACCACCCGATTATTCAAGATCCCACATTGTTAAGGCACCAATAATTGTTTGTGAACACCCAGACCTGCTAGAGTTTACCTGACTTTCCCTAGTTCCTGTCTAACTTTTCATTCTTTGTCTATTTATTATTTAATAAAAATATATTCAATATGATGCTTAATAGGTTGTTTGAGTCTGACTTTTTTTCTTATCCTAACACTACAGCATCTCTAAGTCACAGTTCAGTGCTACTTGTTGTCAACAGTGCCATTTTCCCTGTCTCACATGAGCCCAGACAACTCTGTGCAGCAGAGGTGCACTGTCTTCCACATTCTACCTTTCGAACAGTAGCCTTTCAAAATGATCAGGACAACTTCTTTTTTTCCTTTCTTTTTTCGTGTGTGTGTGTGTGTGTGTGTGTGTGTGTGTGTGTGTGTGTGTGTTTACCTGCATACGTGTGTAAGTTGGAAGTCAATTTTAGGTGTTTTCTTAGTTATTTTTTCAATTTATGAAGGCAAATTATAAAGAAAATGTTTAATTTGGGCTCCACGGTTTTGTGTTCTAAAGTCAGTGATCATCATGGCAGACATGGTACTGAAGAGGAGCTGACAGCTCACATTTCATTCACAAGCAGGAGACATAGAGAGAAACTGGGAATGGTGTCAGCATTTGAAACTTCAAAGGCTGTCCCTTGAGGCACATCTTCTCCAACAAGTTCTTATCTTCTTATCCTTCCCAAATAGTTCCACCAACTGGGGATCAAGCATTCAAACATAGGAGTTTATGAAGGCCATTCTCGTTCAAACACCACAGTTTTCTTCCTCGATCACTCTTCCTTCCTTGTGGGTGACACGTAGTCTCTCATTGATTCTGTAGTTCATTATTCCATTTAGACTGGCTGGCCAGCTAGTTCCAATGATACACCTGTCTCCACTAACACATCACAGTTCAAATGCATGTCACTGTAGCTAGCTTTTACTTAAAATCTGAGCATTTTACCCACTGGTCATCTCCAGCCTAAGCATCTACTTTTGAATACTACCTTTTAAAAGGGAAATAGAGAAAAATGCTTTATTGTAGAATCCAAAAGCATTTTAGAAATTTATGTTTTACATCCTTGGATTTTCACAATATGAGGAATGTAAAGAAAAGACAGTAAGTGATCTTCCAGAGGCCAGTCAAGAAATAGCAGGAAACCCTGTGCTCTCAAAGAAATAGGGAGCCTCTGTAGCAAACACAGCTTTCTAAAGAGCTCCAGTGCCCACAACTGAGGCAAACAGGAAAGAACTTGAAGATGGCATTGGGAAACTTAAAGAATGCCTCCTTGTAAGCAGCTTTGTGTAAAATAGGGCCTGCTTGTAGGATTATCACTCAGCAATAATCAAGTCAAACAAGTTATTAGTAACTGATTTCAAAAACCAAAAGCTATTGGTTGAGCATTTTGCTATAGTATCAAATATAGTATCAAGTTTCCTGATAACACTGCATGTAAATACAAACAAACATGTCACACAAATGCAGACATTATAATCTTTGTTATATGATAATTTCTTTTTGACACTAAAACATTGGCACACTCTCCTTAAAACATTTACTTTTTCATATGAAAATTGATGAATAATAATTTTAATAATAATCTTTCTTTCACCTTGAAGTTGGAAAAATTATTTCTGCCTTTTTGACTTACAGGGTTTGATTTTTAGCTCAATGATAACCATTCACTATATAAAAAAGAATTACTTCCATGAGTGAATGATATCCTTGATGTTAAATTGAATATGTTCATTTTTGACCAATGATCTATAACCACTAATGTTAACATCATTTGCAGTTATTGAGAAACATTTTGAACACTTACGAATAAACGTAGATTCATTTATTCATGAAGTATGCACAAATACCCCATTTTAAAAATATATTATGCCTATTAAAATGCACAAAGTGATGGTGTATCTTCAAGAAAGACAGATTCATAGATATTCATAAAAATCCTAAGATTCTCTAACTTTTTTTATAAAAATATCTTTTAAATATTTCACTTTATGGATCACTGGTCTACCTCTTGAAAGGAAAAGAGAAAGGCTTCTGAATTTCATCAAATACTGGTATTCTTCATTTCCTTTATATTTACATAAGGATGCATTGAAGATATATTTCTGCTAGTCTAGCTCTTGAAAATTTTCTAGATTACCCATATATATGTATATGTTGACACCTCCTACATCAAAGATCCTAAAGAATTGGACAATGGTGAAAATTGAACTCATACATAGATTCTCTGTAGCTTAAACATTTACTATTTCTTAAATATTTAAGCTCAAAAAATGTAGAAAATAAAAATCTTCTGTAGTCTGCAAGATCATTCTTCTGCCTTTTTAATTTCACTCTTGTCTCCATTCACATCTTGCCACTGAGCAAGATTAAAAGTATCCACAAAACCTCTAACACTCTTTCAATACAGGGACAAGTCCATTTGCCCCCATTTGAAACTAGGTTAGTCCTGTGATCTGTTCTGACCAGTCGCATTCAATGGAAAATGAAGCAGTATGAATGTATATGATATATACAGCTTCTATTTTCACACAGTTTCCATTGATTCCAAATACCATTCTGTAGGAAGTCCAGGCCATATGGAGAGACCATGTGGAAGATATCAAATACACTCTAGTCAATATCCCAGCTGAACTACTAGCTGACAACTAGCCCCATCTGTCGAATAGTGAGTTATGTTGGACATTCCAGAGTCTAAAGCCTCTAAATTAACATGTACTTCTCTGATACCTCTCGAAACATAAAAACAACTGACAAGTCCAACAAAACTTCAAGATTTATTATTTTAATAAATGGCTGCCATTGTTATAAGTCACTTAACAGAAGGCATCCCAAGTATACTTTGTTTTTATGTGGCACGTGAATTTTTCTATCTTTCCAACAAAACTTTTTGATTATTTTATGCAGGTTTCATTAACACACCTCTTATCTTGCCTTACATATGCATTCTCCAATTCTTTGCATGTGATATTTTCCCCCAAATTCTGTGCATCTGTATAAATTATAATCACCATGAAAGGCAAATGTGGTTATTCATGATTACTCATGACCAAGTTAAGTAAGAAAGGATGGTTTTCTTCATTTCACCTACATTTCTTGTTGGTTTTCTCTGCTTATCTAGGAAACAGGATCTCATGAACTCAGGCTTACCCCTGAACCTGCTATGGAACTGTAGGAGAAGGTTGCTTGTTCTTCCAGGCCGCCAGGCTAGCTTATACCAGAAATAATCACACAGAAACTTTATCAATTAAAACACTTCTTGGCCCATTAGCTCTAACTTCTTATTGGCTAACTCTTATATCTTAATTTAACCCATTTCTATTAATCTGTGCACCACCATAAGATCGTGGCCTACCATCAAAGTTTCAGCACATCTATCTCCATCAGCAGCTCCATGGCGTCCCTCTGACTCTGCCTTCCTTCTCCCATGCTATAGTTCAAGCTAGTTCTTTATTCATTAACCAATAAAAGCAACACATAGACAGAAGGACTTCCCATGGCATGGAACAGAAAATGAAATTGAACCATGAGCCTCCCAACTGGGCTTTCCAAGGGCTAGCATGTCAGGGATTATGCCACCATGCCCTGCTCCCTGACACACATTTTTGTTACCTTTTTTTTTCATTTATTTTATATCCTGATAGCAGCTTCCCATCTCTCCTCTCCTCCCATTTCCTTCCCCTGCCTCCCTCTTACTTGCCATCCACTCTTCCTCTGTCTCCATCCAGAAAGAGGCAGGCCTCCCATGGGCATCAACATCTAGTTGAGGCTCAACCAAGCTACCCCCTGCGTCAAAGCTGGGTGAGGCAATCCAGCATTGGGAATAAGGTCCCAAAAGCCAACTCAAGTGTCAGGGACAGGTCCTGATCACACTTTGAGGAACCCCACAAACAGGCCAAGCTACACAACTGTCACACACATGCAAAGGGTCTAGGTTTATCTTATGAGGGCTCCCTAACTTTTGGTCTATAGTCTATGAGCTACCATGAGCACAGGTCAGCTGTCTCTCTTTGTGATTCCTCATCATGAGCTTGACTCCCCTGGCTTATACAATCCCTCTTCCCTCTCTTCCGCAGGAGTCCCAGAGCTGGGCATAGTGCTTGGCTATGGGTCTCTGCATCTGCTTCTATCAGTTACTGTATGAAGATTCTCTGATGACAATTAGGGCAGAATACGTATAGTAATAGTTACTTTGGGGATTATAGGAAAATAGGAGAGCATTGAATATAAAGTGATTAACATATTGTTTGTTCCATGGTAAGCATTCATAAAGGATTATCTATTATTGAAACCCACTTTGAACATTTAATTGGTATTTATATTTATTCAGTCTAGTTTTAGTCAGCTGAGTGTTTACCTGTGTGCAGAAATTGCTCCCAAAGATGTAAATGAATTCCTCTTTATTCCTGCAAATCTCAGCTCCATTGATAAATCAATGAAGAGAATTTCATTAAAGACTTAAGATATTCTTCAAAATGGAAAAACTGTAGTGAGGTTGAGCTTAGTAAGTAGTAAAAAGAGAATTGTTGAAACCAAATTCAGTTGCTCTGTATTATTAGTTCTTTGTTTGTTCCTTGTGTTTCTTTCAAGAACTGAGATATCCATTAACCAAATCACTTATGTGACATATGCTCTGTTTAATAGGATCAATGGATATGTGTGACCATACAACATGAAGCAAAATAACAGGGCTAACGTTAACCATGTTAATAACAAACACTTTAAGAATTTGAGTGATCCTGGTCTGTATAATGGTAACTGGTATTTAGTATGAGAAGCCTTGAATTGTTAGTACTTCTAAATTTTGATCTCATGTTAACTAATTTTTCCTTATCATACTAACATATGGTAGCAACTTCAAAAGATATAAAGGTTTATTTTAGGTCTCAATTTTAAAAGACTCACTGTGTGATCAGGTGGGTTGTCATTTGCAAGGCAGTAGCAAAACAATATGCTATGGGACTGACAGAGAAGACAAAATTCTGTTCATGGGTGGGATGGGAAGAGGGTTTAACAATCTTGATGTGGGATGTCCCTCTTTATGCTGTGAATATGTTTTATTACCATTGGTTAATAAGAATCTTCTATGACCTATTACAGAGCAGCACAGAGATAGGTGGGTGTGGGCTCTGATATTCGCCAGACTGGCTGGCGACAGCCATTGCTTGGATTCAATTTGGTAGCTGAAAGCTAGCAATTTAGAAAGACAAAAGGTGAAAGGTTTAGCTCTGGCCTTTATTGACTTGTAGATTGCCCAGGAAGAGATGCTTCTGACTCCAAAGCTGGTAGTGTATGCAGGTGTGTGGCTGAGGGGATGTGCCCCGGAAAAGGAATATGAATAGGGAATTCCTCCAGAGTTGAGAGAGCATTCAGAGCTTTGAGGGAGACAATAAACACAGGTCATGCTGGAAGGATGAAGAGTACTGAGCTGCCCTTGAATGATGATGGTGTGAATGCCTGTTTCTTCCACGTGCCACCGAGAACACACTTGGGACAAAGCACCAGTTTCTATGTTGGGGCAATGGTCCCTGACAGGTGGAAAATAAAGCAGAGATACAGGGAGAAAGAAGATGGAGTTGGGCAGAAAGGAGCAACTGCAGGAGTAAGATGCCAAAGCATTACCAACCAGTAAGTCAATCAGGCATGTGGCAATACACAGATTATTAGAAGTAAGTTCATTTAAATGTCAGAGTTAGTCAATAAGAAGCTAGAGCCATTGACCAAGCAATTATAATTAATATTAAGTTTCTGAATGATTATTTCATAAGCAGCTGTGGGGACTAGTGGGTGGGTGAGAAATGAGTCAAGCAGAACTGGATGGGACAAAAAAAAGACTTTCAGCTACACAATCTTCTTGAAGTCACTTCCAAAGACATAAGGACTTCCCAACAGGCTCTGCATCATAAAGTTCCCACGATCACCAAATCATACTAAACTGCCAAACCTTTATACATAGCCTCCTGAGGACACTCAAGATCCAAATTTCAACATGTAGTTACTCCATCATTGCATTCCTCAGTATGAAAGTCTAGGCACCTTGGGAAAGGAAGCAAAGGCCCTTCAGGATGCAGGCTTCCAGAGTACCAGAGCAACAGCTTAACAATAAATGGAGCTCTTGCTTATAATTCATGATCTGTTCCTGGAAATGCTGAAAACATTATAAATGGGGAAGGGCAAAACAAATACTTTGAAATTTATTTCCCATTGTTGGATGTGGGGAAAATATGTCGTAAAACCATTAATACCATTCTAAAATATGATCTAAAAAAATCACCACCTACAGAGAATTAGTAAACTATGATATGAGAATTAAAATACTTAGATTATTAATCTATTGTATTAAAATAGGTAACAGTTGAGAAATGAAAGAATAATATTTAAGCATTTTCTCTCCAGCTATTTAATTTATCCAACTATTCAGAATTTTTATAAATAACTTTTTACATTTAATGAGGCTATGTTGTATAATTATTAAAAATTGCTTCTATAATATAAAAGACATTCAGGACAAATGCCTAGTAACTTAGAAAATTAGGCAGGATGCGTGAGCTTGAGCAGCATTGTGTTAAAACGTAAGCCACACATCTGAGTGACTTAACAGAAGAAAAATGTGTTTCTCATTCATAATTCAATTTGGATCAGCCAACTCTCCATGAAATCTCTTCTCTACACACTGACTCAAGGATCCAGCCTGATTAAACACACATCCTGCAGTTATCATCAACAAGAAAGAAAAAGCTGAAGGGACTTACTATTAAATGTTCTGGCTAGAATCTATACACTTAACCTTTTACTTGGGCTTTATTGATTAAAATTAGTCACATGACCTTTGTATCCAAAAGAAAATGGTAAGCAGAGATGGTGCGGGAGAATTGTCTGTATTCTGTCAATCATGTTTTGAATAAGTGCTGATTGGTCAGGCAGGAAATATAGGCGGGTCAACCAGACAGGAAGTAGAGGCAGGGAGATGAGAACAGGAGAATTCTGAGAAGGAGGAAGCCCATTCCTCCTAGTCCTGCCCAGACCACCAAAGAACTAAGATGTGATCTACCCCACTGAAAAAGGTACTGAGCTATGTGGCTAACATAGATAAGAATAACGGGTTAATATAAGCTACAAGCGCTAATAAGAAGCCTGAGCTAATGGGCTAATCAGTTTATAATCTTCTGGAGACCTCTGTGTGATTTTCTTTGGGGTTAAATGGCTGCAGGAACTGCACAGGACAGAAACCCCACAAGCAGGCCCTACTGTTACACAGAGATAATTTATATTGAAATTGCTTCAGAGTATTATAAAGACAATGTGTATTGATTAATATAAATATGTTTCAAATTAATTATAAATTTGTCCTTACCTATAATTCTCTTCTGATTAGCTTAATAGAAAGGTAAAGTGTACTATACTTACAAAGTAAAAAAAGAAAGTACAACTCAATTTTGGGGGAAGAGAATATACCCTGAAAAACTGTTCTGTAATCCCTTGGATCTCTCATGAGATGAAAGCATAGCAACACCATTCATCTTGTCACTTTCTAGAAACAGCATCATTTGCTCAAACATCATGACATTATGTCCTTGTACCACAAATACTGCCCCAACATCTTATAATCACCTTGTTTTTTATTTCCCCATCCTAGCATAAATCACATTCTACGGTTGAGAAATTGCATGGCAATGTGGGCTCAGCTGTGTGACAGAGAAGTGAGAGCTTCCATTCATCTTTATCAGTTCCTTTTATGAACTTTGCTATCGCTCAAGCATGGTGTTAGTCAGTTTAACCTTTTCAGAACAATTTATTCTACAAATCTTAGCAAAATTTTCTCTCCATTCTGAATTATATTGAAGAATTTCATTGCTTATCACCTAATTCAGGCTTACCATAATATCTTTCCATTTGGTTTCTTGATAGTGAACACATTTATTTGATTCATCTGGCACATACTTACCATAACAGTTTTACACAAATACCAGCAGAGATGCATCCTTCATAACATATTGTAAATTTCTAAGGGTTCTGTGACTTCTGCCAAATCTAGCATAAACCCTAAGTTTCATAAATATTAATTTTCTCCATCCACTCTACCCAAATTAATGCTATAATCTTTCCAATGTTTATTTCAAACAAAGAATTTTTCTTTAAAAATAATACTTTATTAATTATTTGAGAATTTCAAATAATTTTATTATATTAAATCTCCCTTCCCAAATTCTTCTATATCTAAATCCTCTGCCCTCTCCTTGCTACCCACCCAATTTCAAATATTCTTCCTTTTATTTTTATAACATCAGCTCCAGTTGCTCAAGTACTCTTTGAAGTGGGACACACCCTGGTGTGTTCTCAGTTTATCAAGGGTTAAATCATTAAAGCTCTTCCAGAACTATCAAATGCAAATAGCTCCTCAGCTAATGGTGGGGTTTTATGTACGATTGCCCCCCATGCTAGTATTTTGTCATGCTTGAGTTTGTACAGGTATTTATGTGTGCTGCACAAGCACTGAGTTTATATGGGCAACTACCCCACTGTGCTCAGAAAATATTGTTTCCTTGCAGTTATTCACCAGGACCAACTCTTATACTTTCTAGGTCCTCTTCCATGGAGATTACTGAAGCTTGTAGGTTAGGAGTTTAATAAGAGTTTCCCATGTAGGACAGACCACTCCACAGTCTCTTATTTTCTGCATGCTGACTAGTGAAGGTTCTCTGCATTGTCTGTCATCTGCTGCAAGAAGAAACTTCTCTGATCATAGTTGAGAGATACACTGACCTTGGGCATAGCAGTACAATATCAGGAGTCATTTTAATATTTGTCCATCTGGCATAATAAAAGTATTAAGTTCTTCCCTACAGTCTATGATCATTCTAGCCCTGGGATCTTGGCCTTATTAACAGTGTCAAGTATAGGTTCCATTTCATGGAACAGGTCTTACATATGGAAAGTGGTTGACTAGTCTCATAACATTCATGCCACCATTGCCCCAGTGCATATATTTTGTCATGTTGGTCAAATTTGTAGCTTTCAAGGCTCACAGAAGAGTGAGATAATGATTATTTTCTCCTCAGGGAGCTTACATAACTCCTTCCAGAGCTATTAAAAGCTAGTTTGTAAGAACGATGCTTGTAGGTGAATATCAAGTTGAATTCTCCATGTTCTATTACTCAAGTGTTCGGTGAAAATGAGGCCTTGCTGTCAAGTTCCAGAGGGTAACTAAAAGCTTTGTCAGTAGCCTGCAATGTTTGGGAGTCTATATAACTCCACTGACAAAAGAAAATAAAACAAGCAAAAAAAAAAAAAAAACTCCAGACATTTATAACATCCTAATCAGAATTATCTGTGATATTTAAAGAGGTATTATCCAAAGATGCAGAAGGTAACATTTGACAAAATGTGCTTCTAAAAAAATGCAAAAATTAACCACTAATGAGTACTCTCAGAACTCAGGGAGGATCTTGGGGGACCACATGTCCAGTGAAGGAGAAGAAGCAGAAATGTGCATTAAAGCTTTGTATTTAAAAAATATCAAAGCTTTAATTAAGTCATTTTGTTAATCACTGTTCAATATATAACACAAAATGCCATGCCTCCTAGATATTTTTAATCCCTTCTGGTCAGGGATTTATGAAAATGATTATTTATTTTAATTACTTCACCCTAAATTGTTTCCTGTTTATTAATGTATTAATTAATTAATTAATGTATTAAATATTCATTTCATTCACATGGAAAGAATATTTTTTGACTGAACCAACAAGTAAAGATACTTTATTTACAAAGAATTAAGAATACAGTGTAATTCATTCCTTTAACTCAAATAAATAAGAAATCCTTCTGCCAATAACTGTACTTCAGCTCTTAGCTGTGTCCACTTGAACTTTCAAAACAAACAGGATCAATGTTTTTGACACTTTTTAATTTACTGAATACTTATGCACATTTGTTAAATACTGACTTTCCTTTGAAATACTTGATGCACTTTGAGTTAGCTCTCATTCTTCAAAACGCCCCACACTTACAATCTTCAATATTAGAGATGTGAAACTTCATTAGTAAATTCCGCTTAAAGATGTATATGGATCAGGAACATGTCTTACACCAAGGCTACCTAAAAGAATTGGGAAAACAACTTATTATTGCAAGTTCCAATGCATGACAATGCAAAAAGGCATAAGTTGCTGCTCCCCTCACAGACTCTTCCCTAAGATTATCGCACATGAGAACTCTGTTCATTCTGTCCACTTCTCACACTGTTAAGATTCACCCTTTTCAGTTTTGATGACTTCCCTCCAGGCTGTCTTTGTGGGAAGAAACTTAGAAATGAAATAAGCTACAATGCTAGCTTGCTTGGCCTCAGGCTAACACTGATAATTCTTCCTGTTGTCTACCCCTCCTTTCACCTGTCACTTCTGTACGTTTTGGAAATTTACCTTATGCAGCCTTGGACCTCCCTAAGGTAACACTAGCTTCACATTATAATTCACAGAGTGGTACAAGCAAATACTAAAAGGCAATGAAATCAATCTCATGAATTACACACATATTTTCTTCACTTTGATGCAACAAACTGCATCTCCTTCTGTTGATCAGGACCAATTCCTCTAGGTGTTATGGCTTCCTATCACCTTTTGGCCCAGCTTTTTACTGATTCTCTAGTTCTGTGGTAACATCTGCAGCTTATAATTAGTGAGATTTGTTCTATCCTCTAACAAAAGTTTTACACAGTTGGGATTCAGTATCTCTAATTTCAATTTCAAAAGTGAGACATGTGAAATTCTCTAGTGGGTCAAGAATAATGCCACAAAAAACTGAAAAAGGAATAAGACCCATAGCAACTGTGATTTCCCTTCCTCAGAAGACCTGTGTAATATCAAGCCAGTTAAGAGCTCTACTGTAGACAGCCAAGGGCTCCTGATATCCCTGTCTCTCTGAGGAGCTTTTGGCAGTTGATGGCTACTAGAAGAAGAGTCACTCTTCTTTCCTTTTTCCTGAGGTGTGGCCACTGGTATATTTTCCATATCCTTGTGAATGACTCTATATCCACATGTATATGAGCAATACTAAATGTAGATTAAGTAAATAGACCAATAAATAATTTTAAAGGGAGAACATGAAGTTGGGAGATGTGATGGAGTCTCCTGGACAGAGTTGGAGCAGAGAATGAGCTGTGTATATGACTAAGAAATATCATCTAAATGTATGAAACTTTCAAAGAATCTATAAATAAGAAAGAAACAAATGAGATATGACAATAAATTAAATGAAGTCACTTATTCTATTCTACAGTGCAGATGCCTCCTATGTATTACTCTATTATACCACAAAGAACTCAGATCAGTCTAAGTAGTGTTCATATATTAAAGCAATAAATTGGCAGGAAAATTACCAGATTTTGTTTTCAGAGCCTTTATTTTCCCATGTATTTTCTAAATGCATATAATTCCATATCTAGTATCAATGGTCTGTAGCAGTTGTGATCATATTTGTCACAACAAATTGATTGATATAGATGGAAATAGGATGTGTAACTTGTTACAATATTGTTTAGCTACATCCTTATTTGTTGAGGGGAAATATGATGCTCTCTAATTTAGGAATCAGTTTCTTCTGCCCTACTCTTTGTGGAAAATGTCTATTACAAGGCAATCTGTACCTCTCCCTTCCCCAGTCCTTACTTCTCTCAAGGAATGTTGAATCCACAGCTCTCTACTTAGGCTCCCTTCCAAAAACATATACATTTGATACACAATTCTGTGCTCTGGCCATGATTACATCCATTTATATATTTTCTCATGATAAATTGTTGTATACAAACTACTTTGTGACTCTTCTATTATGGTAGTAGAAAATATAGAAAGAGACTAACTGGATTTGGGCTATAATTCACCAAGTCAAATGAGCACAAAGATGAAGCCTGGGTTTATTTTTAGTATGTAAAAATAAAATAATACCTAATAAAATATTTTAAAGAGAAATAAATCAGATATTTATAAAGATAAAATAAAATAAGATATTTGAAACTCAATTGTAAATTCAAAATGGATTAGACACTAAAGTAATTTTAATAATATTGATTTTTTTCTAATTATAAGAGCTCATCAACATAAATGAAATATATACAGCTATAATTTATGTTGTCAATATGCAGTGAAAATAGTGTGTAGACAGAGAAATACTTCTCAGACTCTTAAATTTTAAAATGGACTTTCTATTCTGAACATTGTAAGGTTAACAATCTTTATTCCTTCTACTTACTGTGCCAGTATGGACCAATTATTTGGAATTTAACCACATTTTTGAAGGTCAATAATTTCACAATTATTCATTCCTATGGGTAATTTCAAAATGATATATAATTATGACCAAATCATAGAAATTCTCTAAAATAAATTTTATATTACATAATGTGACCTGCAGTTACAACTATTTAGTCATCTTCTATTCTTAGATGATGCTTTCAGGAAAGGGTTTTAGCTCAACCTTGTCACAAAAGGTTTAAAGGCAGCACCCAATGTTAATCATACTTTTATTAAGTATTTAAAAAAATCTTTATCAGATCACATATTCCTTCAAGAATCTTTCTTTCTTTTCCCTGTCTCTACATCAATTGTAGGCTTAAGGTTAGGACTGGTTAAAAGGAGCATGCATGGAGTTGAGAAAGTAGAAGGACAGTGAGCCATTTCTCAATAAAACGTGCTAGTGACAGACATGGTAAAACATTGTAAAGTCCCACACAATACAAGCACAGGATGCAACACCAGTCTGTCTGCATTCTCCTTCATTCCATAACTAACTAGCATCTGGTGGGATGTTCTGCTCCAATTCCAGGGTCAACACACAAGACTATGAAACAGATATCTCTATCTGTAACTGAAATTGCTTCCTTAAAGAGGTTTAATGGCTTCCTACTAAGCCAATTAGACACACACACTGACATAATGAAAGATAAAAAACAGGTCAAGAAAGATAAAGAAGAGAAAAATGTGAAAGAGTCCCAGATAGTTTGTGTAATATTCTATAGGTATTTGTCATCATGCCTTGGGATTCTACAAAACCAAAGGAAAGAAAAGTCTTGCAAAGGAAGGGATGGGCTTGGACTGTGCATCTTTCTAGATTGTCTTCTAGTCTATTCCAAAGCAACAAAAATATATAAATAAAAATCAGCCAAGCAAGCAAAGTATCAACCTATTTCATATCACTGATTATTTTTCTATGGAAAGAGTAAATAGTTAAATGCAAATGAAAAGACAATAGTTAACTACAAATTAAATGAGGAAAGATTAAGAAATGTGTTCCAGCATGAAATACAAAGAACAAGTAAGAAAGGTTCCAACAGGCTGGTATAACATTTGTATATTTATAAATTAAATTTATATTTATAGTAGATCCAAAGCTAAAAGAAATATGCTGGTAAATCATAAACATTTTAAATTCAGCTAGAAAAATCAAGAATATCTGGAGTAGTAGGAAAAATATGAAGCTTAAATCTAAAATTATACCCATGAGTATAAACAATTCCACTAAGAGCCAGGTGTTAGATGCAAAATCAACTAAAATTTTAGCGACTTCAGTGTTATTTTCGCTAGCAGGAATCATTTCAGGAGGCTGGAAGGCACAGCTTGCCATATCCAAAAGATTGAGCTTATATCCCAAACTTAGAATAGAGCCTTTCCTGCCTGTGCTGCTGGTATTTTAAGAAACATGACAGCCCCATCTGCTATTCTGATGAGAAGCCACTCTTTCTAAGGTGTCACAGCATTTATGCCTATAACCCTAAGCTAACAGGAAAAGGAAGTATCATTTTCCTCCATCTCCTTCCAAGAAAAATTTAATGTGCAGTAGTCTAACACTGCTTCCAAGAAGGAAGGTAACCAAAGACTTTCTTGTACAAATACATGTATGCGCGCGCACACACACACACATAAATATATACACAAAATATGAGGCATCAAAGAGAGGCAATACCTCCCACATGGATGATTTTTACCTTTGAATTGCCTTACAATATGCATCCTTCTACTTAGTTCTAGCTCTGTCCTCAAAATCATTGAACAGATGAAAGGATAATATGCAGAGAAGTGACGAACACAAGTCCCATCCCCAAATACTGGGAAGTTATTATTCTTGGATTCCATCCTATATTTTTCTGATGCCGAATTTTATTCCCTGAAGTATTCTAATGGAGTGTCTTTAGGATCACATCCATTCCAATACTCTGAATGCCCCCCCCCCCATTTTGTGCAGCAAGTTTTCTCATTATGCTTCATTGGATAGGAAGAAAATTCTGGGTTTCTTTGAGCATGGGTAGGGAAAAAAAGGCACGCTCAACCCTTAATGCCATTAAGCATATGCTTCAACTACAAAGGCAGACAAAACACTAAGGCACATGAGCAGTACCTCCAACTTTATCACAATGGAAACCACAGATATTTTTATAACTTCCTGCAGTGCAAATATCTCAAAGTATTATTATATATCTTCAAGCATATTTGGGTTTGGTGTAAACGCCTTTTTTAGAACCCTGGTAGTCTTTTTATATATCATTTAAAAATGTCAGTCTGAGGGGGCTGGAGAGATGGCTCAGAGGTTAAGAGCATTGCCTGCTCTTCCAAAGGTCCTGAGTTCAATTCCCAGCAACCACATGGTGGCTCACAACCATCTGTAATAGGGT
>JAQHUG010000068.1:7404328-7421398 GCA_028555095.1 Dicrostonyx torquatus | reverse complement strand
TAAAAAAAAAGAGCAAGTATTGAAAACAAAAGTAATTTCATACTCCTAGGATACATCAGGTAAAAGATTAGCAGGAAGAAAGTGTTTTTCCCTGCAGATAAGATTTGTGCAATATAAATAAAATTCTGAAAATACAAAGCTAGTTGATATACACTTATAAGCCTGGCATTTAATTTTCTTTTTTTTAATCTCCATTAATATACAATTGTATCACCATTTCCTTCCTAATTAAGGTCTGTCAAGAAATAAATCTCTCTGATCTTTCTGAATCACTAAAAGTATGATTTTCTTAGCAGTTGGTTCATGGAATCTATGACTGTTGGGACTGATTGTATTTCCTGTGGCTGTAGTAACCACCAACTTTGCAAGCCATTATTTTGATTCATTTTGGCAATGGTATGGAGGTGTAAATGTACATATCTTCTTTGTATGTATATTCCCTTGGGTTCTATTTGCCTCTTTTATCCCCACTTTTATATTTTTCTGTCTTTTCTCATTGTTGTTTTAATTCATGGTGTGTGTGTGTAGACATATCTCTTGCCACAGAGCAACTGCAAAACCCCATTTTGATCTGGAGACACAAGAAACAATTGACGGCATATTTACATAAAAATAAGTTTCACCTCCCAGTTTTACTCCCTATCCCGAGATGCATTTTAGAAGTCCTTTAAGTTATCACCTTTGAACTTCCTCTCCATCAGTAAGTTCATTTTGTATGACATTAACCTACACACCAAGGTCAAGTCATTCCTAAATAAATGACCTCACGTTCCTCCTTCCAAAGCTTCAATTGTCAGTGCACCCTGTGGCAAAGGAGACAATATATTCCAAAGATTTTATTTGCTTAAGCAAATAAAAGTACACTAAGGGAATACACATGTTGTTATATCTTATCATCTTTAATCATATAAAAAAGGCAAAAATGTTCCTCCAAGGCCTTTGTTTTTTTCACAGAGAATATGTAGATATGCTATGCATTCCTTTAGTCCTTGCTTTCAATTGTATTCACTTGTGAAAGTGCAGCCATATCCAATGGATCCAATTCAAAGTTTTCAGGCAGCTGCCTAACATGAGCTTTAAATTTAGATATTCAGAATTTGCATATGCATCTTCCCATGCTAAAACCATTTCTGTCATGGGACAACAGTCTTGTGCACTGTAAAGATGTGTCACTTGCATTGATTTAGTTAAATGCTGATTGGCCAGTAGCCAGGCAGGAAGTATAGGCAGAGTAGCCAGAATAGGAGAATTTTGGGAAGAGGAAAGGCTCAGTGTGTAGTCATCACCCAGATGCAGAGGAAGCATGTATAGTTGTCACCCAGATGCAGAGGAAGCAAGCTGAGAATGCCTCACTGATAAAGGTACCAAGCCATGTGGCTAACAACACAGACAAGAATTATGGGTTAATGTAAGATGTAAGAGTTAGTTAATAAGAAAACCTGAGCTAATAGGCCAACCAGATTATCATTAATGTAGGCCTCTGTGTGTTTCTTTAGGACTGAATCTCTGCAGGACCAGGCTGGACAGAAACCTCTTGACAAAAATTGGTGCCAGTGTGGTCAACTAAATCCACTTAAAATCCTGAGAGAGCTTGAAAAGGAATTCTACACACACACACACACACACATACACACACACACACACACACACCACACACACACACAAAACAAACAACAACAACACAAAATAGAGTTTAGCACACCTTCTTGCTCTGTTTTCTGGCAACAAGCAGAGATACAGCTTCTTTAAGAGTCTTTTAAGAGGTTTCCTGATTCACCTTTAGTAAAAAGAACTGCACAATTTTCTTTAAGGAAAAGCCTCCTGGTTTGTGCTGGTTACAAGAACAGCTTTGGCTTTTTTGGGATTGATGTTTGCCACACATTTCAGGTCCAGATGCTTATGTTTCCACTTGAGTTTGGTTGGAAAGTTGCTGAGATCATGCCAGGGGCTCAGCACTTCCCAAATGGGCAGGCTGTGGGATTGGGTCTGTTAGGTGTGCCCAGGCAGGAGAGCATAGTGGATGCGTGCCACTATACACAAAGATACTTCTAGGCTGCCCAGTGCATTTTATGGCATATTTACCTTTTACTCAGATAAAAAAGGGTTTATGTGCTGCATGCCCAGAGTTGAGGTGGTGAGGACAGCTCCCACTCAACAGACCCAGACCTGGCAGTGAACTACTTCCACCATATTGAAAGCTTGAGAGAGGCAGAGCCAATATCCAGGGTCAATGTGCTCAAACTGCTTACCATTTTAAAAACATTCCTAGTCAGAAAAATTATTACAGATATGCAATAAATACAAATTCAGATGAAAAGGGCCTTTAAATAGGTCATAGTGTTAGATAAATGTACATATGATAGAAAAAGAGAGGAGAAAAAATATTTTAAAAAGTAAAACAAAGTCTTTAGAGACAGAGCATAGACATTCATAGGTTAAAGGAGTAAAAATAATAAAATAAATATTAAACTTGTAGAAAAGGTAATACAGTAAAAAAGTAAGCCACATAAAGATGGAATATACACAGAGAGTTTGGATTATGTATATTGTGTTTTCATTGAATTTTTTGACTATGAATGAGCTAAGTATAGAAAGACATTTCAATGTGCAGGCTGCTGAGCTAAATCAAAATCTATACTTTATCTTGATTTCAAAATTTGGGTGTAAGGATATGTTACCTTGGAAAAGAGGTTGTGCTTTTGTTTCCACAGAGGATGGGAACCTGTGAATTCCTTCCAGGCTAACATGGTTTGATGGAACAACACTCCCTTAGAGTTGAAATATTTGGTCAAATAAAAATCAAGAAGTGGTTTGGAGAGAACTATGTGCAAGTTCCCTAAATGATTGTTTATAAATGTTTGTTTACATTTAAAGGGGGATATAGAGATGAATACTTTGCATTGATATGAATCTTGGTTTATTGATACAAATTTAAGATCAATTTTGTTATATGCATATTTCTGCTCTTGATTAAGGTATTGTGTTTGTGCATCTCATTTAAAAATGTAATGTATAATTAAGAAATAAATGTTAATAATCATCTACATTAGTTAAGCTCGTAGTCATGTTAGTTAAGTTTTATAGATATAGAGAGATACATTTCAGTTAAGTATTTTTCAAATATTTCAGAGACCTTCAGAATATGGCATTTAAAATATTTTTAAGAACTTAGGACTCTTCATGACAAAGAGATACATTCATTTCTGGCAGCATCGATTTACTTCTAGAGGATGATGGCATCGAAGAATCTCCTTATGGAGTTTGTTAACCATTTGGGCAAGAAACCGCTCTTGCTTGGACTATTGGATGTTATGCTGTATGAACTGGACATGCAGAACCTATAGAAAATGTCTGCTTAACTTTCATAAAGGTGAGACTTTCCTTCAGGGTTCCTGCTTAATGAAAGAACAAAAGGAGTCTACTAGACAATCTGCAGAACACAGAAGAAAGTGACCGACAAACTGTCAATATAGGTGGAACTGTCTGAAATTTCTTGCTTCATGCAAAAGTCTGCTGGATACTATGGGCCTGTAGTCTAAATATGGGTACCCCAATGTTCCAGTAGAACTTTGGGTGACTGTCCAGGCAGTGAAATGTCTTCATCAATTTTGGAAGTTGCTTACAATGCACTTCCTCTTGACTTAGGTAATATTATATCCTCCTGGAGTCTTTGATGTACTTGAAGAATAGATAGTTATGATTATAATTTTCCTTATTATATATATTAATTATGAGAAAAAGATAAAATAGATATAAATATTGTAACTGTAATTCTTGTTTGATACCTGTTTTTTATATATGATTTTACTATGTTAAAGTTTCAATCTTTCTTTTTAAACAGAAAATGGAAAATGGTGTTGGAAGTCCTTCTATATATGTGTTGCTTTTATTAGTTACTAAATAAAGAAACTGCTCAGGACTTGTGATAGGACAGAATAGAGCTAGGCATAAAAACTAAACTGAATTCTGGGAGAAAATAGGCGGAGTCAGTGAGACGCTATGTAGCTACTGCACAACACAGACATGCTGGAAGTTTGCTGGTAAACCATGAGCCTCGTGGTAAAATATAAAACAATGGAAATGGGTTAATTTAAGATGTAAGAGCTAGCCAGTAAGAAGCTAGAGCTAACAGGCCAAGCAGTGGTTTAATTAATATAGTTTCTGTGTGGTCATTTCAGGTCTATGCTGCCAGGAACGAGTGACCAGGCTCCACTTACAAAACCTCTGTCAACAAATGTCTGCTTCTTAATTGTGGTGCTATTCTGTCCTGACTCAGTGATTGCAATTCAAGTTGTCACTGCATTTAAAGATACCTCCTTAATCTTTATATCACTAAAGCACACTATTCAACAGGCCTGAGCCTCTGTACCATCATCCTCAGTAATCCTAGTTCCTGATTCTGTCCAGTAAAAATGAAATCTACTTTGTGAACTTCACTTGCATTCCACTGGCTATTTAGTCTATCCTATCTAGTGATATAATAATTTAATGTACACTTTTATTCTGTAGCAGTACTAACAATATATTCAATAATATTCAATATGTTAATATTAATATGTTAATATTCAATAGCAAGCAAGCATTGATCCTGTGAACACTTCTAAATGCTTTAATTGGATTGTTTAATTTAACACTCACAACAGCTCCATGAGTTAGAAACCATTACTGCACCATTTTACCCAGGAAGAAATCGAAGTGGTAGTAATTATCATGAAAACAATGATGCCTTGCAAAGGGTACATTTCCAGAAGATTAAGTAACTAGTTAAATCCAGATGCTCTGACTCCAGAGTCCACAATCATCTCTGCACTGCTGACATTAGCCCTTACTGATTCAAGTCTCAGCTGAACTTGGACAAACTTTTAGAATCTGGACAAAGCCTAACATCATGCTTTGGGTCTAATAAGTGCTCAGTGAAGATCTAAGAATAAAAGAGCAAATAAATAATCTGCAGAGATTTAGCTGGGGATCACAGTATTTGAGCCCAAATAACAAAACAACGTTCTCCCCTCCTGAAACAAAAATAAAACCAGAAACCTATTGATTCTTTTTAACAGTCTTATAAGCTATGGACTTGAGTATTTTTATTTTTATTAAATTTGGTAAAGTATGTAACCTGGTGCATGTTTAATTGCTTAATAGAATTTAATGACATATATAAAATGTTTTTCCTCTTGTTATTATTGTTTATGTTATTATAATTGATTAGTGATATAACATTTGAGTTTTCATGGCTCAACAGAGAACACAGAGTTCAGAAAATCTTGAATGGAATGAGCTGAAATCAGGAGCTTTTTATTTTCATTTGGAAACTCAGACCCACAGAACCCACTGCTATTATTTTATCTTGAGAATCATACCTGATTTTTATTTGTTTGCTTAGAAAAGAGTGGAAAAAAATCTATTCACTACTGGCCTATGAGATATTTAGTAGCTTTCAGAAGCTCAATTTTTATGACTATCTTTATTCATTTACTCAAAGCAGAAGTTACAATGAAAAAATTAGTATAATTTATATACCTAAGGAACACTAGAAAACTCAAGATGCTATACAACATCAATTTATAAATAGAATTTTCTTTTACCCAAAATCATATGCTTGAGAAAAATGTCCAATCTTTGTATTACAGCCCCTTGCTTTTATGACAAATTTAAAAATACTTCAGATAACATCTTTGTTTCAGGCTAGAAAGATAAAACCAGTCTAAGAGCAAATGCAGTTATTCCAACTTCAAAAAGTACATACTGCTAAGTCATTACCTACTCATGATCCATCATCCTTTCTGAGGAATATGAACAGGAGGGGGAAAAATTAAATTTAACAGCTTCCTGTAATAAGCATGCCTTTCTCTAGAGACAACTCTATCTTAACTATAATGAGAAGCTAATTGTTAGTAACCTTCCCTTTGCCAGCCTTCTTCAATTTCAGCCCTCAGATAAGCAGATTGTCTTCCAAATAAATAGAATTTGTCACTACTGAGACAAAGGGATGTGTGTGGCCCAAGCTGAAAGCAGTGACCCACACAGTTCCTATCTCATTCATTCTTCCATCATCTTTGTGACATGAAACAGATGACAAATTAACCCTGTTTTGAACTCCACAGCTGTCTATTCTCTTCACCTTGGTCCTGCTCTACTCATATAAACTTGTACTCCAATGTCTTTTCCTCTACTAAAAATAGCATGCATACCTGATTACTGCTCCTTCAGGGTCCTACAAGAATTTTTATTCAACTCTAGTAATTCCCTTATCTCCTAATAGTTGCATATTTTCTAAGAAGCCAGGTTAATGTTCTTTCTTCCCCAATTACTCACTTCTGTGTTGACATAAAACATAGCCAGCACAAGTGTGGTGTGGTGTGTCACATATGTTTTCTTTAGCATTTTCAATGAGTTTGGCCTTCATCCATTTAGAACTGAATTTTGTAGTGCTCAGAAATAAAAGTTTCATGTTGTTCTTCTGCACATGACTATTCAATTTTACAGTAGTGTTTATTAAAGAGACTTCCCCCTGTCTACTGCTTATCCCTGACACCTTTGCCAAAGACAGTAGACTCAAACTGTGTGGGTTATTCATTATTATCTATTCTATTCCTTATGCTTTGTATTAATTTCACATCAATACCATGGTCTGATTACTGTAGCATTGTAGAATGTTTTGAGGTATAAAACTCTATGCTTTATTCTTTTTGCTTTCTTTCTCTGTTCAGAAATTTTGTGTCTTATATAAATTACAGGATTTTTTTTAGTAATATGAGGGATGTTAGTAGCACTTTAAGAAAGACTGCACTAAGTCCCTAGAGTGATTTGTATACTTTTAACATTTTAACAAGATTTTTTTTAATTTATGAGCTTTAACTGTTTCCCATGTTTTTGTGCCTGATTCAATTGCTTTCACTGGTGTTTTACGGAATTCATTGGAGAGATCCTTCAACTTTAGGGTAAATTTATCACTAAAACTTATTTTAGCTACAGTGAATAGGATTGTTTTCTTATTGTCTTTTCAAATCTTTTTCTATTGATGTATAGCACGGTTCACAATGTATCAAGACCAATTTTTTTAGTGTTGCTGAATTTTCTAGTTGTAATAGCTTGTTGGTTGAGTATGAAGAGTTTTCTAAGCACTAGATGATGTCACCTTTACACAGTGACAATATGATACTCACTTTTCCCATTTGAATACCTTTTATTTCTCTTGCGTGATTGTTCTGACCTAGCACCAGTACCAGACTGAATACAAATGAAGAACGCTACTTAAATTGCCTCTGCCATCTAGCAGCCTTTCTCTTTGCCCCTATTATACAAATCTACTTCAAAGCTAGTATGACTAGCATTGGAAAGATGACACAAGGTAAAGTTAGATAGATGTTGGACTTCAAACAGCAGAATTACTTGGAATAACTGGACAAACACACGCTATCCAGAATAGGACTCATAGATTAAATCATTGTCCTACAAAGAATGGAAACACTTCTAAGGTATATTAGAAATATATTTTTTCTATCTTATCTCTTAACAGATGTTTAGTGTATTAGAATTTCTGTAGTAATGATTACATGGCAAATATGAATGATTCATAAACAAGTCAGCATATAGATATTAATAAAGGCTCAGAGTTTTCAGTATGCTACTGAAATTTGAGAATTAATTGATGAATACATTACTCAGAGAACTGAATGATGCCCAGAGATACAACAGTGTCACAGTTACTCACTTTCATTGAGCTAGTTTTTCTTATCTCAGGGACTCAGAGTTAGAGCCATTTTTCTTCTTGCTTATTTGTAAGTAAAAGGCAAAATGGTAAAGCAGTTGACATTTTATCTATAACTATCATCAAACATTTGAAGCATAATCTTCACATTCCTCTAAACTAGAAATTTCATGGTCTCCTTTGATTTTTTTCCATCTCTTTGATGATAGAGATACTATGTCTTTTTATTTTATTTTATTTTTTAAAACAACCTTTTTTATTTTACATAACAATTCCAGTTTCCTCTCCCTTCTCTCCTCCAACTCACCCCAGCTTCCCCCATCTATTCCTAATCTTTATAAAGGATTACCAACTTTTTCCACTAAATGCTGCCCAAGTTTCTCTTTCTCCTTCACTTGACATGTAGCTGTGCCTGTCACTACATATCATAGTCCGTGTGGATGACATTGCACACCATATTGTCTGAGACACTATTTAGTCACTGTACATAGTGTTACACATTTAACTTGGTTGTTTTCACTTCCTTCCTCATTTATAGCAGTTCTCTCTGTTTCTTGTTGTCTAGTGTTGGGGATTAAGTTCAAGAGCACTTCAACATAAAATTTTAATTTCTTTGCATAGTTTTCCTTAACATTTAGATTTGAGATAAGGAATATGCTGTGGTTTCCCAGACTCCCATATTTCTTTAAGCATCCATGTTTTGTACTCTAACTTCAAGTACTAAGATTTCCTTTAATACACAACTCAACCTCTATTTGGATAGGTAGCTCCTGTTCTCACAGAGGTACCCATTATTTTATATAATATATTTTACTCATTCTCAGCATATAAACTTTTTATAACCTAATTCTTTGACATTCTTCTAATAACTTCATGAGAAATTGCCTCCTGTTGTTCACACCTGATGCTCCCTCAACCTCAGTTAAGACTTCTAAAAAACATTTCTGGCATGGGTATATTGCTTGAGGGAGCTAGAAAAAAAACATAAAAGATAAGTATACGCATTGTAAGAGCGAGAAGTGAAGAATGAAAAGAAAACCCATAATAAATACACAGCTATTCTCAGACACAGGGATAGTTTAGGCAGGAACTGAGCTAAAACTGCGTCATATTATATCTCTGACAATCAAAAAAAATACCCTGGTTAATATCCAAAGCCATAACAAACAGACAAAAGATAGACAGTCATACACACACACACACACACACACACACACACATCAGCATTTTAGCACACTACATTTGAACAGACTGGGAAATCACTGATGTTTTAAATTACAAAAAGCTAAAACTGAATACAATCACTAGATTCCACACACACAAAGGAGATGACATCGAGCCAAAGCAATTTGGAAAAACTATGGAAACAATGAATTCAAGCTAGATGCTGATGATGTGGTAGAAAGTGTTAAATGAGTATCATTTAGAAAAGGAATGAATATAAGAGCAAAAGGATTGGAAAAACAAAATGAACACAATGTTTATTTAAGACATAATATAGTTTTCATCGAGAAAATGGCATCTCACCTCTTTGAGCTAGTAGCAAGTAGCTTAGCATTCTGACCAAATGTTTTTATCCAGCTATCAATCATCTCATTACTGATTTTTATGCTCTAAAAACCAGGCCATTCTACAGAGAACTTTCAAAAAGAAGAGAATGCTAAGTGTCTTTGAATAATAAGTTTACCAATATAGAATACCCCCTTCTATCCTATTATGAGTCCTAATATTTTAATTATTTGGATGAGAACAGTTTTTTCTCTTCTTACATGTTGAAGCCTAGTCCAATATTTTGCACAACACTGAAATCTATCTAACTCTTCCAATTCACCGAAGCCAAGCTTCTCACATTACTGCCTAAGTGATGAGCCGAACAGACTAAGTTCTGTGAAATTCCATTCAAATTATGAGGAATTTTATCTGTCACTTCTAATTGTTGGTGCCATGAACACTCACAGCTTTCATTACACAGGCTGAGCTAATTTTCTTGTTCATTTCTCATATAGGACAACAATTTAGAAGTCACAGGGGAGAACAGCTTGGACACAAATCCTTGTGCAATGCCAAGAAAGCTGTGTGTGCATGGAGTTGTTCCCTTTTGCCTGCAGTCGGTTGCTCCTCTGTAAAATGGGTATGATGATAGCAGGTTTGTTTTTTAAATGATTGTCTGAACTAATTCTAAAGTATGTTACCACTTCATTAGACTCAAGTGCATTCTTTCTAGATTTTTTAAAAAAAAATGTTTTTAGATTTATTTGTTTTATTTTATGTGTATGAGTATTTGGCTTGTCTTTCTAGATTTTTATGAAAAAAGTCAAATTTATCTTACTAAAGATAAAGTATAATAGGTGATTATTCAATGGAATATGGCAGTACCTAAAAAGTATGAGATATTTTAATGTTTTCAATTATTTATTTTAAATAATTTCTCTTTGTTTAACATCATTATCCTAAATTTTGGTGTCATGAAACAAAATCCATGTACTTTCTAAGGTACATAAAATTTCTTCAGCAATCATCATGGTTCTAGACTTCATGTATTTTTGCAAGCATTTCTACAGTTGCTTCCTTTTTTCTTTTGTTGGAAACTGCCCCACGTTTTCACTCAAATTATAAATGAGTCTTCATCAGTTTATCAAAATGCTTATAAAATCAGTTTCAGCACATTTTATGTTTGTTTTAATGGAGAGGTGCTTAGATAATTAATTGGGAGCTCATTAGGCCTATTCCCTGAGCTGCAACCTAAGCAAATAGAAAATAACACAGTGTAAACAACAAAGCCCATGGAAACTTAAACAGCTAGAAGCCACTCCTAACATCTAACTAGAGAATTTATCTAACAAAATCCACCATGGAATCACCAGCCAAGCTCTTCGGCTTTCACAAGTCAAATATCCCCTTTGACTTGGATACAAGAGCTCTGTAGAGAGGATTCCAGGGATCTGATTGCTAAAACACACCCTGCTTGTGTTATGATGCTGATCAACTCATGTATTGTTATCTTCTGGAACAAAATCTTTTAAATTTATTTTTCCTATATTTTTTGTCTAACAGAGGTAGCCAAAAGCAAACAAATAAATATATAAAAATTCCATCAATCTTGTGATTGATGATGATCCATGATTCAGTTCATTTTAAAAAGCCACTTTTGCTGATACAAAAATGAATAAATAAATAAATATACCTAAAATCAGTTCATTTACTTCTAGTGTTAGATCAGTCTAGTGCTACTGTCTTCATTATTACCAGTAATCTCACAGTGTGTGTGTGTTTGTGTGTGTGTGTGTGTATGTGTGTGCACACACGTGCACATATGCAAGCACACAGCATGGGTTTGTATGTTAACATTGCTTATACTTGCATTGTATAATGATGGAGTCATGAATTTCTGGTTAGGCATGCTTATTGCTCTTCTAGAGAACCTGAATTGGATTTCTCCCACCCATGTTGGTTGGGTAGTGGACAACTGCCTGTATCTTCCACTTCAACAGATGTAATATTCTCCTCTGGCCCCAATGGCACCTTCATACATGTGACATATATACACACCGATGCACAGACACCTAAATTAAAAACAATAATAAATATATAAAAAGTACACAGCATCCTGGTAAATCCAGGGAAGTATTCTTTATTAAGTTGAATTATAAATATGTTCTACGCTTAATAGGTCCTCTTCTCTACACCATTTTCATAGAAGTAAAATTTCATATTAACTATATTATTGTAGCAATTAATTCTTAGATAATCCAATAAAAATCCCCTATGTCTCTGAAGTTATTGAAATTTTTTTTATTTATTTTTTATGTATACAATATTCTGTCTGTGTGTATGTCTGCAGGCCAGAAGAGGGCACCAGACCTCATTACAGATGGTTGTGAGCCACCATGTGGTTACTGGGAATTGAACTCAGAACCTTTGGAAGAGCAGGCAATCCTCTTAACCACTGAGCCATCTCTCCAGCCCTGAAATATATTTTTGTATCTAAATAATATCTATCTTATTTTCAGTAAGCAGAATTTCAATGTTATTTATCATTAATATTAACCTAAATAAATTTTGCTGCTAAAGGACCAGGGCATTGACTGCTTTAGGAAATGCTGAGGAGTTATTTGAGAAACTCGGGTACATTTTATCCAAAATATTCAACTTTCCAATTTATCAGTTTCTCTATTTGGTGCTTATTCATACATTTTAAACAGAATATTATGTGTTTTGCATACTAAGTAACTTAGAGGACATTGGCTTGTTTCTAAAGGACTAGCCTTCAAAGTGTCATCTGTTTATATTCTTCATGAAAAAACAAATCACATGATTAAAAATTACTTTATTTCATCATTTAGCATGTGATTGATATGTCATTGATTCTCAAAGGCGTATGTATTCAATGACATGAATAGAAAAGTTATTCCAAAAATTTTCCAAGGGTAAATTTTGGTAAACTCTGAGATCTCAAAGTGGCAAAATCTCTAGCAATTTGATAAATAGGATAATTAGAATTGATGTGCTGAAAATTAAATGTCCCCTGACAATTAGAAATAAAGTGTTCTTATAGCAATGTCTTGGGAAAATCAAGTTCATGTGTATAATGGCCAGAAGAATGCAAAAAATAGAAAGAAGGTGAAGGTAGGTGATGCCTCAAGAATTTCACAAAACTAGTTCAGGTTCTTCTTGTGAGAACGTCTTATTAAAACGTGAGAGTAATAAACATAAAATGAATAAAGGGATGATGCACATGGAAGTTTTTTTGTTTTACTGTGATTTGTGAAATTGTTTTCATTGCTTGTTTTTGACATGCTGTCTCATATAGCCTAGGTTGATTTCAAATTCACTATTTAGTTGAGGATACCCTTGAACTTCATGTTTTCCTCTCTCTCACCCAAATGCATATGCCACCATACTTAGAGATAGGGATAATTTTGCCAGATGGTTTTAAGAAAGGTAGTAGATGCTAAAGAAAACTGTACTCAACCAGAACTTGCAATTCTGATTTAGTTACTTAGAAGAAATAGACATACATATAAAGGAAAAAAGGAGAATGATGAAAGTCAGCTTTGATAATGCTTTCTTCTGAAGTCTTTTGTACTCTGCCATGAAGTACTGAGCTTGCAAAGAGGGAAATAATTTTGTAAAGTACACTTTTAAACAAATACTTACTTTGCCTCCTTGAGCTACAAAGAATAAAGAAAATCATTCTACATTTCTTTCATTTCAAGAAAATAATCTAAAAGCATAGAAGAATGTGGAAAAGATGAATCAATTTATCCTTTATGAAGGAATGTAGGCAGCAGCATTCAGGATCAAAGCTTGTTTCCTCTCAGTATAGGCAATTTGTTTCATATACCCATCTGAAAAAAAATCATCTGTATTCACATCCAGTAGTGAACTGGTGCTGCTAGTACCAGATAACAAGAGTCAAATATAAACCTTCGTGAAATTTTTCAACTACTTTTTAAACACATTACTTAAAGATAAATTTACATAAACTTACTGTTCAAGATTACAAAAAACAATAGTTAAAACGCTGAAAGTTTATCATTTCTTAATTATATTGCCATATTCTACTATTGACTTTGTCCTAAATGTTACTCAAATTGCCCTTTTCAAGGTAAATATCATAAAACACATTCTCTGCATCAGTTTTCTTTTCTGTGCTCAATAATGATATGTTGGTGTCATGGACTGACCATGTTGGATTTGCACTACGAAAACCAGAAAACACTGTGAAGTAATGATTGATTTACTGTTTTATTTATTTTTCATAATGGGGAAATGTTAATGAAGACAATTAAATGTAAAAGTGGGTCAAGTCTCTAGTGATTTGCACTAAAATGAGGCGATATCCTTTTTGTATTCAAAAACGATTAGTCAGTTCAAAAAAGAAATTGATTGTATGATGGAAGGATAGAGTTATAAAAAATGTGCCCATTGCTTCACTCTCTCACACTCATTAAAGTAAATGAAAATATAAATCAGAGCTCACAATGTGTCTACAATCTATCCACATTGCTAATGACCCCCTTGTCAAATATGAAAGTAACCTAGCATTCATTTGTAGACTGAGTTAGATTGCTGCTAAAATGCAAACCATAGAAGGGCTAGAGATAGAGAGGTTTAACAAAATGAACAAAAGTGCTTCAAGAATCAGTTGGCTTCTCAGGATTTATAGTAAGAAGTAGTACACATTCATTATTACTTGTAAATTTTGTACCATAAGACATTTATACCATAATGTTTCAATGCATAGATACACACACAAACATACATTCCTATATACACATACATGTGTGTTCTTCTATTAAAATGCCTATTGCTAAATATCTCCAGCAACATAATTGCCTATATTCACTTTAAAGAATGCTACACTAAAAGTTTAGTATGACTTGCTTGCTATTCTAACATTGCAACCTGGTTGCCCTCATGAGACATGTTATTAAGGTACAAATCATTGCTTCTCTTAGATAACTTGGAAATTTTAACTGTTAAATTATAGAATTGGATGAATTTGTGTTGTTTTTCATATATTTTTCCCTTAAAAAATCTTTCTTTATCCATACCTATATCCATTCTCAGTTTCTAGCAAGCCAAAATGTAGATATCCCATCTCACTATCTCTGCCAATTTCTGGTAATTTCAAACTCATTAAATGAAGGTATCCACTTGAACAAACTGTTCTATGCCCATCCTCTGATGTTTCTAAGAGCTGAAGTCTAAAAGGATCAGACACTGTGCCTATGTGACAGGCATCAAAACAGAAAGAGAGCTTTAGTTTTTGTACCAAAGATTGATAACAGCATTTGAATAAAAGGACTTTCCTAGGAGTGGGAAAAGAAAATAATGAAAATATGAGAGGAAAAATAAAGGCAAGATTTCAGTACCTGTAGATCATCATTAATAGTGTTCCGAACTAGAGCACACTCATGAGTACCTGGCTATAAACCTGGGGTTATTTTATTCCTCAACTACCTAATAACTTCCTATTGCATGACACGTGCTATGTCAGGTGCTAGACATATACCACTGAGCAACACAGACTTGGTATCTGCTTTCCTAGAGCCTATTTGTCATGATGGGGGCAATACTGTTCTTGTTGTCAATTTTCTCTTGTGGATACACCTTTATTTTCTGTTTCTTTGCTGCATTAATCTTTTAGCTGAGTCTCCACAGAGCTGTATTATCAAATACAAATATCTTCAAAGTAATCTCACTGTTTTCCACCAACATAGTGCTTCAGCCATGAGTGATTCTTTCATCAAATGTTTTGTTAGTCACCTTTTATGTTACCATCTGACCATGTGCCCTTGATTTACATATTCTTTACTCTGTGTCAACTGCAAAGCCACATTGACACTCCTCAGCCAGGCCAGCCATGGTGCAGATTCCCTAAGTCCTAAGATTCCTTAGGTTTGCAACTTTTTACCTGGGTATTTTTACTAATGACACAAAACAATCCTACACCAGTTTTATTAAAAAAGGGTTATTTATTGGAGGGGATAAAGTTTACAGATCAATGTCCCAAACAACAGTCCTCTGGTCGAAACCAGGAAACCGAGTCTAGCAATCAGCACGGGAGCCNTGTGTCTCAAGATTATCTCTTCATAGTTTAGCAAATCTCAGTGAGATAGAAATAACAATGCATTTGCAATTCCTTTTGAACAATTTTGGATTTGAGTTCAGTATTCAACTCTTACTAATCTGCTTTTTTTCATATTTATTTTATTTTGTTTTGACCTACTCCTTAACTGATCACTAACCCACAGGGATAGAATATTGTTATTGGCTGAGACTGTCAGAACAAGATTGGAAATAGATCCACTTCATCTAAAAACATAACAATAAAGTATTGAAAATGATATAGTCTTCATGATTTATTAAATGGCCCTGCTATTTTATATCCCCAAATACAAAAGAAAATCATTTATAATAAAGTGAGGTCTTTTTTGGTTCTTTCTAGCTTGGCCGTTGTTTTTCTGAATGAGCTAGGCACAACACAAAAGCCAGTGACCTGGCAATGATGAAGTTCAGATGTCAATTCTGGATCAGCTACAATTTAAATAAATTAATCTCTATAAGGCATATTGCTTAAAAATTCATGTTCTAAAAATGTTGTGTTAGAGATCAACCTCAATTATGACATTTTAACAATGCTGCCTCTAGTTGATAAGTATAGGTAGCAATGTGTCCCCTAGAAAGTAACATTGGAGTTTTAATCCTCAGTATCTGTGAATGTGACTGGATTTAGGAACAGTGTTATGTGAGATGAAACCAAGTCATTATCAAGCCATGTGAACGAGCCCCAATCCAACACTATTTATATCATTAGAGGAGGATGCAGGGATTAGAATGATGCAGCTGTAAGTAGGGGACCTTGGTACTGAGCACTGTCACTTTAAGAAGCTATGGAGAGGTAAGCAAGAATGCTCTTCCAGTTTTCAGAGGGATCTTGTTCCTGCCAATACCTTCACACTGAAATTCTTGCCTCAGGAAATATAATTACATTTGTATTGCTTTACAGTTTTCTATTTGTGGTAATCTGCCATAGCAGCCCTAGGAAACTGAAAAATTTATAAATTATTCCAGGTACAGTTACCAAAGTTCATAAAATCATCAAAGTAATATATATTAAGATTTGAATACTGAGTCTATCACAAGATAAGTACACAAATGAACGGAAGTCCAACTAAACAGTAGTGTGCTTGATGACACACTTCATGGGTCCTGATAACAGCCCTGAAAGTTATGCAGAATAGGGATTCCTATTCCAGTTTTGTATATGCTGAGACTAAACAGTGAAAAATGTCTCTAAACTCACAGCCACATCACGCAAGTAGCTCAATTTAAACTATACTATGTTGACTATATAATTATGTATGCTATGCATATATTATTTAACCTGTAGACAAACATCGTTCTGAGTAGCATAAGTCTCTATATCCTTTGTGAAGGGAGATCTGAAAGAACTGTCATCATGATTCATTTGTTCCAATTTGCATATGCAGCTAATTGGCATTTCTTAGAAAGACCTTTTCCCAGTAGTTATCACTTAACAAATAAGTGTCAGGGCTGCATACACAAAGAGAGATGCATGTGTATGTCCAACTCAAAAATTACTGAGTACACACTTGCAAGCCACTCTTGTAGGCATTTCAGATGCAACACTGAACACAATCAACTTCTTGCCCTTGTGGAGACTTAATTCCATGAAAAATATGTTTAGGAAAGAGTTGGGTGTTTTTTTCCTTTTTTTATTGTTAAAAGAAAAATTTACATTTACTCCCCTTGTTCCCGGCCCTCCCGCTCCCCCACTACCCCACTGCCCTCCCCCTGCTTCCTTAAGATGGTGCAGGATACCCTGTCCT
>JAQHUG010000068.1:7363166-7396897 GCA_028555095.1 Dicrostonyx torquatus | reverse complement strand
AACCCACACCGCTTTCCCCATTTATAAAACAGTACCTTTGAATTCTCAACAATATGGATGTTTAAAGTGACATGAACAATGAGAGCACCATTTGACATGGCTACGTGAATGTGAATAAATGACATATTAAAAGTTCCATCCCTAGAAGAAGAGCTATAGGCTATCAATGTCTGCTTAGAGAATTGGTTTCCTCAAGTGAGACACTCCCTGATAGGTTGTCTAATTCGGAATGATCAGTCTTAAACCTGCATACACACATATGAGCACCACCGAGTGGAGTTAATAGGTCAATTGTGTGTGTGTGTGTGTGTGTGTGTGTGTGTGAGTGCGCAATAATAATTAATGAAGTCATATATTTGAAGTGTGGGCATGGAGAGAATTAGAGTAAATAGATAGATGCAGGGACAAAATGATATAAATACAGTACCCTTTATACGAAAAGTATAAATAAATTATTTAAATTAAAAATTAGAATGGCAAACATTTGCTTTTTTGTTCCCAGTAGGTATGTCTGCCATGCTTTGAGTAGTGATCTAGTTTAGTTCCTATGGTTCTGACAAACACCATGACCAAAAGAAACTTGGGGGGAGGGGCAAAGAGTTTATTTGGCCCACATTTGCATACCAGAGTCCATCATTAAAGGAAGTAGAGAGAGGAACTCAAGCAGGGCAGGAATATGGAGGCAGAAACTGACATCAGACAACAGAGAAATGTTGCTTTATGATTTATTCTTTATGGATGGCTTTAGTATACTTTCTAACTCAACCCAGGACTATTTTCCCAGTGTTGGCACTGCCCACAGTAGGTTAGGCACCTCAAGAAAAAATCCCCAATACCTAAACTACAAGCCAATATAGTGGGAGTATTTTCTCAATTTATTGAGTTTCCATCTTCCAAGATTATCATAGTTTTGTCAAATTGACTAAATAAATAAATAAATAAGCAAATGAATGAATAAACAAATTTACAAAAAACAACTCCTCCCACCCCACCCCCAAAAATTTAGCCAGACAATTAACCTCTTTTCTAATGAGAGTGGAATGTGGTAGCATCTATGCAAATTAGTGCCCATAATCCCACAGGAAGTGGCACTATTAGGAGGTGTGGCTTTATTGGAGTGAGTCTGGCCTTGTTGGAGGAAGTGTGTCACTGCGGGTGTAAGACTTGAGGTTTACTGTGCTTATGATACCTCCCAGTGAGTCAGTCAGCTCCCTATTCTCTGAAAGCCAAGATGTAGCCAACACTACATCTGCCTGCACACCGCCACACTCCCTGCCATGATGATAATGGACTGAACTTTTGAAACTTTAGGAGAGCCATTCCAATTAAATGTTTTCTCTATAAGAGTTGCCATGGTCACAGTGTCTCTTCACAGCTATAAAAATCCTAAGTTGACACATAAATACATCACTATTAAACCATAAAATTTTCTTTATTGTTTATCATCAAGATTTCATGCTAATATCACAACATAAAACATATTACAACTTTAAAATTCCACAGCCTTAAAAATTCAAACACTGGACAACCAATAAGGGGATAATGCCTGATGCTAGTTATCCTTCTCCCAGAAGACATTAGTTTCTTATAATTCTTTGTCTTAAAATGTGACCCTGAAAATTTTCTGCCTTGTACATTAACATGTCTACATGTCAACTGATGTTGCATTGTTCCCGTCTTGTTTATGTAGCCTTTTTACAGCAGACTTCCTGATTTCATGAGTTTTATATTCTTTGTAACCAGTCTTCCATATGGAACATATGGCTATGTTCCCCAAGCCATAGATGTAGGATATATGATATAGATATATTCATTGAGTTCTTAGATCTTTATTATCTCTCAATGCCTGCACTTCGCACAGTTGACTTTCTGTGATGTCTGCATTTTCTGTAAAGGGAAGCTTTTTGATGATGTGTGGTAGCTACACATTTCTATGCGTATGAGAATAAGATGTAGACTCCAGTAAGGAATTATGCTGGTCTACTAAAGTGGTGATAGTAGATTCTTTTCTAAGGTCCATGACCTCACTAGCCTTTGAAACCTGGCTACTAGGTTTTCAGTGCCAGGCATGATTTCTCTCCTATTTAATGGTCATAAGTCCAATTAGACAGCTGCTGCTTGCCATAAAAAATGTAACATCATTTATTATCTTGCCACACTGTCAATTATTCTTGTTCATAGGTGTTTCACCTTGTTAGGATTATTTAATTGTTTCCCTTCCTTAGCAGCTTGCACAGTATTTTCTGGAACTATGGAAGCTAGACTGCAACTATAGCTTGTGCCAAGTTGACAAAAGCTAACCAGAAAAAAGTTATTAATTTTACTTAATTTTAAGTAATGCATTAAAAATGTATTATGTCACAGTTAGTCCACTGAAACCCACCAGTGTTATCTATCATTCTCTCAGCATTGCCACCACATCATCTAACTTAGCAAAGTGCACTGATGGGTGACCCAGCTAATTATAATTAGAAAGATTAAGTCCTGACACCATATCTCCACAACTAGGAAAAATCTTTCAATCTAATTTTCTAAGTTAATTGTTGGTTTGTGAAGTACATATCCTATTTTAAGGACCACACATCCCCTTTCCTGGAATTAGATAACAGAAATCTATATTACTGTTAGAATTTTTTTATGCATTGTTCTAATTAAACTTTTCCAGTTACACATATTGCATACTTATTTATAAAAAAAATCCTAGTTAAAATACAATTGTTCATAATGATCTCATTAACTGATTTACTTTTGACCCTGAATCTTGGTGGATGACAGAAATATTTAAAAAATTGAAGTATAATTTTGCTGTATGTATTGTATTTTATGTAATAGTTAGGATACAACAATGCTTGTGTGTGAAGCAAGCCTAGGAACGTTGAAGGAGGCTGCTTGTTCATTTTCCGGCCACCCAGACCCAAATAATAACACAGAAACTCTATTAGTTACAGCACTGTTTGGCCAATAGCTTAGGCATAATTTTAGCTAACTCTTACTTCTTAAATTAACCCATTTTTATTCACCTGTGTATCTCGGTGAGGCTATGGCCTACTGGTAAGTTTCTGGCTGGTGTCTCACATCTTTCTCCTTCAGCAGCTACATGGCGTCTCTCTAACTCTGACTACTTTCTCTATATATTTGTGTTCAGATTTCCCACCTGGCTTTACTCTACCAAGTCATTGGTCGAAACAGCTTCTTTAATCACCAATGGTAATAAAATATATTCATAGCATACAGAGGGGGAATTCCACATCATAGAAACTGAATAATTTTGTAAGTATCTCACTCCATAAATTATTTCACTGTAGAATTATGTCAGAGCAAGTTTGAAATTAAGTAATTTATATGTATCCATAGTCCCTTTGTTCCTACCTCAGTTTTTCTCCAACATAGGTTGAACACACTGCAATTCAAGGATTAAAAACTGTCTTCTTGCAACAGTGCAACATAAATACCAAGCTCCATGATTGGTATTTTATTTTATTTTCTGGAGAAAATGCTGTGTGGTGGCTTCCTGCAACTGCACCAAAACTCGGAGGTTATTTTTAGTCTCTGGAACTTTCAAAGAAATGGATGACATTAAGTGAACTTTAGTTGAAACTGAAAACTGGTAGTGGCCTATAGCTAAACATAGCCCTAACTAAATCCAGCAAGAATGCAATCTTCAGTGAAAATATTGTGAACTCTCTGAAAATAAATCTTTATTCTAATTGTAGTTAAAATGCCTGTTCATTTCTCAAAATATCATGTTCAGGAATCAGATTGCTACCCATTCTAAATTACATATGGCTAAGAGTTTGTTTTGTTTTATGCATAAGTTATGATTTAGGAAGCATCTAGATTGGGGGAGAGAAAAGGCAGAGTAAAGGGAAGATGAGAAATAAAAAGTCAGAGGTGAAAGAAGGACAAGAGACTACAAGGCAAGTGACACTAACAGGGAGTGATGACGAGCCAGGGAGGTGCCAGGGTTTGTTCTATGCTCAACGGTTCATGAAAGTCTGCATGTGGCAAAGCTGGAAGCTTGTCTCCCTTCACCAGTGAAATCTTTTCACACGCTGAGGCCACTAACAGCAAACCTTCTGGAAGGTAGGACGATTCATATTCACTCTCAGATGTGCCTGCAAGGAATTCTCCAAATTTAATTAGACCTTCCTACTCATGAAACTAGGTATGAAAGCCTTGTAAATGTCACCTAAGAGAAGAAAATGCTTTGAAGTGCATTGCACCTTGGAATTTTTCTAATGTCACCCTTTGGAGGCAATGCCTACATCCTGAATCTCTTTTCAAAACCTACCCTCCCTTTTCGTCTAAACAGTATTACCTCAGCCTGAAAGAGCTTATCATAATTTTCTGCTCCCACAATTTATTCTTGTTTTTCCTACAAGCCGTCTCTATTTCTATGAAATCATATTTTAATTTATCCCTGGGATTTTTAGCATCCAGGCCTTTCAACATTAGCATTGGATTTGAAAATCTGATTCAGATACCCCCTCTTCATGTGGCTTTAGTAGCACATACCATTTGTTAACTGAACTGCTCTCAGCTGTATCAATTGTGTGATAGAGATGATAATGTCTACCTTGCCTGTTAAGCACACAAGATGTCTTAACTTGAAAAGCCTCTTCTTGAGTATCCATAAAGCAATAAGAACTAAATGAAACTCAGTTCCTGCTGTTATCATCAACACAATTATTATTATTTCTCTGGTGGACATATATTATCTTTTCAAAATATTTTGACTCATTTAATGGAACTAAAAGTACCACAAATTGTAGGATTCACACCCTATTCTTTGTATTTCACCCCTCACCACACATAGAAGACCCCGAGGCTCAGAAGTGTTAGATTAAAAAAAGATATCTCGATATGCTGCTGTTGCCAGTGTTACTTTTTAATATTGTTCTCCACCCTAAATTGAATGTAGGCCTGTAGTGAGCAGGAACTTCACCCTTCTGCTCAGCTACCACAGGAGGCAGCATATGTTAGCTGATAAATATTATTGAACAGGTTAAGTGAATTAGTCAACACCAGAACATATTACTGTAGGCACAAGTACTCTGCTTTCTTTACCAGCATATTCTATTTGCTTCATGCTGTCCTGTGATAAAGGAAACACTCCAAAGCCTGGATGAATGATTTTATTTACTAATACTCATTTACAATAAATGTTTCATCTCATACGATCTGTGAATATGCAGAAGTCAGGAAAAATCTGAAATTAACATAATACACACATATATCACTCAATTTTAAGTGAGATTGAGTACATAACACAAAACTATATATGAGCAAGAGACTGACATAACCATGAAATAGAGCTATGAGTGTCCTCAAGTAACGAGCACGTAAGAACTCTCCCCAGGGCTGGCCCCCTCCCCTAGCAAGAAACTACTATGAAGTTGATGGAAAAGAAGTTCTTTGCTTTTTTCAAAGCACAGATGCTAATCTATTTCTTTGGGGTAATAGCCCATAGCTCTAAGATCTTTGGAGCAATTCAGCTATAAGGAAAAGATTGATATCCTCATTCTGTTTTTCTCTTTTCTAAAATGAAGATTGGACTCCATGGTAGCAATCGACAGCCGCTGACTTCACTTCAGAAAATTCCCAAGCCACAGGCTCATGTTTCTTTCAGGCAGAAAATACTTTATTTTCCTCCATGCTGTATTTTTCTCTTTCACTTTGGTTGCAAATTCTTGAATAAAATGCTGCATAATTGAGCACAAGAGAGAAGCAGGTAGGAGATTGTGTGTGGTCAGAATTTCAAAGCACTGTTGGATTAGCTTTTGCAGTATCACAGTCCCTAGTCACCTTCTAGGTTGAAGCTTATAGCCTCTTTCTTAAGAATTTGGCTACCTGCTATAACATTTCAAGTTATTATTAAGATGAAAACTACATTTATCATAAAAATACATTGTGAAAAAGGCAAAGACTTTTCATTTTATTGTAGTTTTTCCTCTACATAGAATAGCATTCACCCAACTTGCTTATTAACTTGAGTGGTTAGAAACATGCCAATGATAGAGGAAAGGAATGGGTTTGAATGTGGGCATGAATTCTGCCAGTAGAACAAAATAGGATGGAACCAGATACACATCAACACACATGTGCATCTTCTTCGTGAAAACCAGGAGGGATTGTTTGGTTGCAAATTGTGCACTGTCATAAACTGCATAGCTGCTTCTAATTACCTCTTCTCACTTATTGTCCCTCTTTTCTTGCTAGTTCACATATCTGTTTCCTATGGACATCGGTCCTGGCATGTGTCCTGCCTGTCTGGCGAGAATGCAGACAGAAGAAGGAACAGCTAGGCCTTCAACCCATGCCACTGTATTTTATTCCAGTGCTCTGAACTCAGCCAAGACTGTTGTCTGGCCTTGATCCTCGTGCAGGACAATTCTGTATTATATCAATTATGTTTTAAATAAATGCTGCTTGGCTAGTAGCCAGGCAGGAAGTTTAGGCAGGGCAACCAGACAGGAAGTAGAGGCAGGGCAATGAGAACAGAAGTATTCTGGGAAGAAGGAAGTTCTTTCTGCAATCCTGTCCAGACACCTAAGAAGCAGGATGTGACCTACCCCGCTGAAAAAGGTACTGAGCTACGTGGCTAACATATACTAGAATAATGGGCTAATATAAGTTATAATAGCTAATATGAAGCCTGAGCTAATGGGCCAATCAGTTTATAACTTGTGGAGACCTCTGTGTGATTTTGGGGGGGGGCTAAACAGCTGTGGGATCTGGTGGGAGAACAGAAACCCCCCAATAAGCAGGACCTTGTGTTATATGATCTCAATGTGAAGAGGGAAGACCAGAGCTGTGGGTCACAAGTCTTAGTCAGATTTGAGAATATTTTCTTTATACAAAAGGACTTAATGTAAACTTATTATAGATGTCAGCATTTTATGATGGTTCAGTTAACAAAATTTCACTTTATGATAGTGAGAAAATCATGCATATTTGGTATAAAAAAACAAAAAACATTGAAGTTTAATCTTTTCTTGGGTTAGTGATATGTTGTACATATTATTCTATTACTCTATTATGATATTCATCATCAGATGCAACTTCCAGTCAGCCACATAATTCAAAGGATAGCCATATCCTTTGGTAGATGACATCTGAATAGAATGTTCAGTAGATCTGATGTATTAAAGGCATGTTTAGTTCAAAATATTTTCAACCTGTTTAAAATTTCTTTGACGAGTGTGTGTGTGTGTGTGTGTGTGTATGTGTGTGTGTGTGTGTCAGGGGCAAGGGATCATTATGTGTGGTATTTGTGTATATGTATGTGTGTGTATATACATATGTATGTCTGTATGTGTGCATGTGCCAAATGGAAAGCCCAGAAAGATTTCTAGTATCACTTTTTTGTACTAGAGAGACTAGACAAGGTCTCTCACTCACCCTAGACTCCTCTACTGTGACTAGCTTGGCTGGTCAGCAAACCAGAGTGAACCTCTTTTCTCTGCCCTCTACAGCAATGAGCTTACAGGCAGCCATGGGAATATTGAATTTGTGTGATTACTAGAAATCCAAACTTAGGTCATCATGCCCCCACAGCAAGCACACTTACCAACTGAGCCATTTCCCCAACCCTACAAGGTTTTTATCTGGTAAAAGGTTTATCTAGTCCAAACCCTACAAAATATTAAGGAGTATCTGCTTTCATGTGTTACTAGACCAAATGTTTTATAACTGTTTGTTCTAACTCCTCCTCTACTATTTAAGTACCACTCTGTTTACTATTTAACAGCAAAAGCTCAGAATATAGAGTTAAGACACAGACTCTGCCCATCATTTTTCTTGCTCTCCATTCTTTATGAATCAACCATGTTGACATGGTTATAACTCATCCATGATTATGAACTCATTATGATTATAAACATGCTTAAGATGTCTAGGCTTTTTGTTTGGTTCACACCAACCAAGTATTATCCATACATATTCTCCACTTCCATTTTACCCACAGAGTCAGTTTCGACCTATTTGTGAGACCCAGTGTTTTATTCTCTTTCTCCCTTAAATTCTTCCTTATGCACCAAAGTAACTACACTCTCTGTTTCTTGCCATCAGTGGATCATAGCAAACTTCACTGTAATTGCTTTCTAACATTTCTGCTCTTGGGAATTTGCTGAAAGAAAGCTACAATATCTGAAGGATAATTAGTCATGCAGCACCTAGATGCTCCTGATATATGACAGATATCTGGTAAATATTGTGGGGCTCATGGTTAAATAGATGAATTAATAAGTTAATCGATCTGTTCTTTATCTTTTCACAATGCACTGTGACTCTTTTTAATTGTTGTTAAATGATTCAAAGAGAAAGCAATTGATCTGAACATAATGGCTTTTCATGCTTGAAATTTATTATCTCTTTTTTATTATGTCCTTTCATAGTAGAGAATGTGCTTATACCAATGGAATAAACATAAAGATGGATAAAAATAGTATCACCTAAATATGAAAATTGTTTAGTTTTTAGTTTAATTTTATTTGTGAGCTAGTGGTTATATCTATTGTCTGCCTCAGGCAGGTCATTGATGTTGCACAATGTTAAAGGCTTCTTTCATATTTATTTTTCTCTTTTTGAAGCATACTGTCACCCTGACCCCATCAGTATGTTCTCAACTTCATCCAGAAGATTAAGAACACAGAGCAGCAGAACAACCTCAGAAGGTGCCTTTTGACACATGCTTTCTACTTTAATGTGCAAGATAAATATATTGCCTTGTACACCTCAGCCAACTGCACACCATTCTCATATTCCTTCTAGCTGTTCTCCTGGGCTATATCATTTGATCTTGAATAAAGCTAGAAAGAAGGAAACTCCCACTGTACCTCAAATTGCTATCTCCAGAGCAGAATGTGCAATCAAATGGCATCTGCTGGAGTTTAAACCTATCTTTGATGGACTCTGGTTTTAGGTAAGCTACTTGCCTGACTCATCTGTGTTTTAATTCCCTCATCTAGATAAAGAAAACAAACTGCTTCTTTTATCTTACAGAGCTTTCATGGAAATAAAAATTCTCTCCTACTTGATTAACAGTAACTTCTTTCTTATAGATTCTCTCAATAAGGATTTTAGAGTGATATTAACATTCATTTTTCTTCCATACTTTATGATTACCACTTATCCTGAATGAGAGTATTTCTCACACCCTTTTCAGCACCACCCAACCTTCCTAACAACCTTATGAATCAAAACTGGTAATGCTGATGGTGGCAATGAAGTAGGTATACTTATTTCTTTTGTGCTGCTCTACACAGTAAGGTTATCCTATGCTTGGTTGATGTTGCTATGCAAAAGTACCACTGACTGGGTAACTTAAAGAACAAACACTATTTCCCATAGTTCCAGAGGCTAGAGTTCAAGACCATGGTACCAGCATGCTCCGGTTTCAGACGGGACTCCTTGTGTGCCAAAAGTTTACAAGAGAACCCTCTCACATCCCGTTTAAGGGAACTCATCCCCTTCAGTAATCCTTCACCTTCCTCACAGAGTTACTTTCCAAATGACCAGCCTGTAGATAGGCTGCCTCGATTTTTCATGTAGTAATAGTATAAATTAGGTGCTATTTTCTTCAATATCTTACAAAGGAGAAATTATTAAAAGACAAAGCTTATTTTACTTTATCCCAGGCCCCACAGTAAAAGAAGAGTGAATCTAAGAATCTTGGCACCAATGTTCAAGCGGCTTCCATACAGAGCAAAGTTCTTACAGTCCTCCAGCATCGATAACCGTAAAACCTTGTCTTTACTTGTAGAAATAAAATAGTCTAGCCTTTGAGATTTGAATTCTCAGGGCTGATATCAGATGCATGATCTTGTGCCAGCTCTGGATTTCTTCAGACGTGTGACATGGAGAACAACCTTTGGTATCTGAGGTTTTACTCTAGTATCTATCTATCCTGTGCAGTGCCTTTAAAATTTAAGCTATGTGTAGTAGAGGGCGTTTAAATCTGATTTCTGATGTTATTTAAGAATACTTTAACCTTTTATAAAGAAAAGAAACATATTTTGAACATTCTCATGGTTTTAGAAGTCCAAGACCATGGCATAGCATTTCTGGGCTGTGTTACAATGTAGTGGAAGTTCAGGCAAGCACAGACATGAAGGAAAGAAAACAGAACTTCCAGCAAATCCACTCTCATGATAACTAACCCACTGCTCTGGTCAAGAAGGCATTAGTCCATTCACGAGGACTGTCCTTATTAGCTCATTGCTTTTCACTAGGCTCCAAATCCCAACAGTGACCCACTGGCTTAATCTCAAGTGCATGAACTTGGGAAGACACATCCACACAGGAATCTCTCTGACTATGCTCTTCCAACTACATCTGTGTTCTGTCTAAAGGAGAATGTGGCCCCTATAGATGTTGTCTGGTGTCCCAGGAACCATCCAGCACCTGGCAGGTACTATACACCAAGGAATCTTTTCTGACTTTCCCATGTTTTCTATCCCAATAGTTTCTAGCTGACTCCAAGGGAAGACTTGTAGCTGAGAGATGCATAGCTGTGAATGCCCACTTTCTGGTACGGAGCAGCATAGATGAGAATGGAGGCCTAGGTCAGCAGAGATGCAGGGAAAGAGTCCATCAAACTTTGTCAAGGAAGTCTGTATATCAAACTCCATCTCAGAAGACAGGGGCAAAATAAAAATGAGAGAATGTGTTTAAAATAAAGTCTGTACTTCAGGACACATTAAGTAAACACAATTTTTTTCAACCTAAGGAATGAAATGTGAGCTACAAAGTGGAAGTAGAAAGCATTTTTTTATAACCACAAAAGGGCTTTCCATGTCACTAAATTATAATTTCTCAAACTGAGCATTTTCATGCCCAAATTTTCTCAACTTTCCATTTTGCTGCCTTGCCTTAGCCAGACCATGCTATTATTTGCAGACAATCTTTTCCATTCTGACTAAATCACATCTGCCTGATGGTTTGCTGTTCACATGGAACTGGGGACCAAGAAAATGCTGAAATGATAATAGCACCTCTTTGAAAAAATACCTGGAGTTTTCCATAATTGGTTTTCCTGATAAAAAATGAGTTCCCTCAGTTTTCTCCTCACTTTGACTATAGGTCACAGCATGAATTTTCTATCAATTGCCTTGCAATAATTGTTTGCATAGGTAACTTTCAGAAGCTTCCTGCCCATCTGCTTTATTGACAATCTATTTTATCTCTAATTAAAGCATTCCAGCTTTCCACCCTTGCTGTCCCTGGCTATTACTGGTTGTCTGTTTTTCTTTATTTTTTATTTATTTATTTTTTTTGCGAGTGAACAAACATTTTTAGATTTGTTTGGTTTGATTTTTGTGGAACAGAAAAACGACATATTTTGGTGTGAAAAATCTGTTCTTGCTGGCCTAGAAGGACATGAATGGCTCCCGAATTACCTTGAGATGCCCCACTCTTCTCTAGCCTGGATACTCCACAGACTCAGAACTCTGTTTTCCATTTCCTTAGCAGAAAGAATCAGCACGATGATTCTGTCCAAGTGCTTTACTGACAAAAGTGTCCCTCAATTTTAGAGGCCAGAACTGAAGTGCCTGTGTATGACTTATGTAGGTCTGTAAAATGCAGTTACTTTATGGGACAACACTTTCGTATCTTCTAAAGAAATAAGAAAGAGAGACCTACAGTTACCATTTGAGAGGAAGCCTGTGGAATCAGCAGAAAAATTTATCTGGGGAGAGTGATTTCAGCCAGAACTTAGCACCAACTGTAAAATGACAGTAGTAACCATATGTCCAGTAAATTAGCAATTTTTAAATAATGGACTAAATGGGTTAGAAAATCTGTAAACTACGTATATTATTATTGTATGTAATTCTAACAAAACCTCATGAAAATATTTTGATCCAATTTAACTAATGAAAAAAATAGACTTGGGGTCTTTAAATAATATATTTAATTAAAGATTAAAGTGGCTTAAGGAGAGAGCCACAATCAATCTCCATGTTTAAAAACACAATAGTATAGGCATTCAAAAGAGAAGAACAGACAGCAGGCACTCAGGCAGACACAAATACCGTAGTACAACCCAGCAATGAGCAACTACTCTTCCAGGAAGATTCCTCTCTGTTACGATGTAAGAAATGGAGGCTTCCTTCAGCAGAAGCTATTTCAAAGCACAGTCATGGGCTAATTCTCCTTCCTCTAATTCCATGCTTACGAGCAAGTCTGAGGAACTTGGCTTCTCCTGAGCTTTCCTACTGGGAAAGGTTGCTTGGATTATACTGATAGTATATTTATTTGTGTCAGTTTTTTTATGATTTCTTTGTGTGAGTTGATTGCCCTAGACAAATTCAGAAATGGAGAGGCTGAGAGATGCCTTGGAAGTTAAGGGCACTTGTTGTTCTTGCAGAGGACCTGGGTTTGTTTCCCAGAATTCACATGTTACTTTGCAGCCATCCTTAACTCCAATTCCTGGAGATTTGAGGCCTCAGCCTGACCACCTGATCTCTGCATGTACATGATATGCATATATATATACATATACATATACATATACATATATATACACTCATACAGATAAAATACTTATTTAAATAAAAAGAATTTTAAGGTAGAACTAACAAGTTTATATTTCAGAATATGTGAAGTTGGCACCTATAATTCATCTTACAATATCAGAAAGTCTACCAATCTTTATTCTTGCTTGAAGCATGTGCGTTGAATGAGAGTTTCTATATTTCTAGAGATCCAAACTTCCTGGTCCTAGTCTGTACCTACACTGTGGTGAGTATATCAAAGTAACTGATTAATTCAGTAGAAATATTAGTCCAGAGATGCACTCATGCATCGAATGGAAAATTAGAACTTTCCCCAGGGACTCTTTGCATTGAGACTAGAAAGAGTTGTTTTTATCTTCAAAATGGTGTAATATGACTTTTTATCTATAGGCATCCACTGTCTCTGTGTTGTAGAAGCCAGCCCACAGTTATTAAACCTGTACAACGAAAAAAGCAGACATGAAATAAATGACTTCTCAATCTTTCAAGTTCTCACAGTCTGCAGCCATTGTTTTATTCCAGCTACATGGCTATTTTCATTTAGGAAAACACTCTGCCTTCCTTCTTGGGTACATATATTTCCTACTGATTTTCAAGAAAAAAAACACTGAAATGCTTATTATAATATACAAGAAATCATGAAACTCCAAACTTAGACAGCCATATTCAAGTATAGACTCATGCATTTTTAACCAAGAAAAGAAGCCCCAAATTCTGGGGTTTCTTTTGTGTAGCATTATAATTTCAGAAAAATTTGCATACATAGATATACACACACATACACACAAATATACACAGAGAAACACATACACACATACAAACCTACAAACACACACACAATTAAATAAAATAAATAAGAGATCACTATATACAAAAAATTTAATAAAGTGTTGAACATTCATCATGTGACTTTATCTTGTCATTTCCCTTCAGTTAGAGACATCTAATCATGTGATCACAGTGCTAAGATCACATGATCACAGTGCTAATAAACTACTTCCCCACTGTTTTTTTAAATTAATTAATTTGTATACCTCCACATGAATGCACTTCATGGTGTTCCTGTAGAGGTAACAGGACAAGTTTGGGCGTTGGTTCTCTCCTCCCATTACATGGATTCTGATAATCATGCTCAGACCCCCAGTCTTGGCAGCCAGCACCTTTACTTGCAAAGCTATCTTGCCAGCTGTGCCAATCAGTACAGTATGTACATCTACAGAGCATTTCCACACCAAGGGCTCTGGCAACATTACAGAAGACAGAACATAATGACTGTAAGAATCAGAGGGTCATGAATTTTGCTGTGAGGTTGTGTCTCTTAGTTATGCCAGAGTTACATTTATAATGTCTTACCAACATGACTGATCAAATGTTAGTTGAACAAGAATGACACAAGTAGATATGCCAAAGTGTGCTGTGGAACAATGGTTTTACCCTGTAAAGATTTGTTTCTTGTACTTGTTCAATAAAATGCTGATTGGCCAGTAGCCAGGCAGGAAGTATAGGCATGGGGACCAGGCAGGAAGTAGAGGCATGGCAATGAGAACAGGAGAATTCTGGGAAGAGAAAAACTCAGGCTGCAATTGACATCCAGACACAGAGGAAGCCAGACACAGAGCAAGGAAGATGTGACTGCCTCGCCGAAAAATGTACCAAGCCACATGACTAACAAACACAGACAAGAATTATGGGGTAATATAAATTATAGGAGTTAATAAGAAGTCTGAGCTAATAGACCAATCAGATTACAATCAATGTAGGCTTCTGTGTGTTTATTTGGGACTAAACAGATGAAGGACCAGACAGGACAGAAACATCAGTCAACAAAAGTAGATGGGGAACAGCTACTAAATAATGTTTTTAGAAACAAAGAGCAATATGGAGATATTTTTGTAAATCTTGTTTCAATCTTTTTAAAAATCTCATTTCTACCCTTACCCTCATTGTATAGGTGAACAAGGCCACAAAGTCATTATGACATGAACAGAGGACCACTTTCCATACCATATAGGAGAGCCCTAATTCTATGCACGCAGGGCTGCATCTTTCTTAATGGTGAGCCTTCCTTTCTTATTATATATTAACTTTTTTCTGTCTTGTGGGGTGCAGGTTTAGCTGATTTGGAAATAAGACTTTTACTAAACACCAACTTCCCATTTGGGAGCAGGATTGAAGTGTTGAATCCAGGCAGCTGGTTGAGCTGCTTCAGGCATCATTCTTTGTATGGACACAACAGATGGAGACACCCCATGCCTCCTACATGTGGCTAGGCAGACAGCAGGACCAATGCACTGGACACATGAAGGGCCTCATCTATTAAATGCTTTCCAGAGCAGCAGGAGAAAGGAACTCGGATTGAGATAGAAAATGATGCGTCTTTGTTTGGGAGGTGGGGTAGAGAGACTTTCTGGATAAAATTGCCCTCATCTAAATATTGAACTACATATATACATTTATAGTTTTATTAACTGATTAGGCAACTATGTTCCTCTCTTGTTGGCTAGTACTATTCTTAATGTACTTTGATCACATTTGAATTAAGTTTTCAAGTATTTCCAACTTAAATGATTATAAATTATAAAGTTGATCAGGTTGCTTTGTTAACTCCATCTTATATCACTAAGCTTAGAGCATCTACATAATCCTGTAACCAAGAAAGCAGTAACAAATTAGCTGGTTTTGTCTGAAGTCTTCTAAGATATAAACATCTAAGGTACACAGGATGTGAAAAATACATATTATTTTTATGCAAATATCTAGCATTAGAGGGCAAACAACCTCTCAGATATCTTGGCTGTTGTCGTTCTGACAGTGTCCATTTAAGGGTTTGGAGAGATGGTTCTGCAGTTATGAACAAAGGCTTTTCTTTCCAAGGTCCCAGATTCAACAACCAATACCCACAAAAGAGTTCACAACTGTCTGTAACTCCAGTTCCAGAAGATACAATGCCCTTATCTATATTCCATAAACATCAAACATGAATAAAATAATGAAATTAAAAATTCACATACCCTTACAGGAATGCCACATTTTATGATGACTTTGATTCAGAAGAAAATAACAAACAATTAGATATTCAATATTTCCTTAGTATTTCCTATAGCTCTCAGATTTTATGTTTTTACTTAACTTAGATTCTCCCATAGAATCTTTAAAGCAGAATTAAGGCCCTCTCAACTCAGTCATCACTCATCTTCACACTGCATTAATTTATGTAGGATACATTGTGTCTTGGGCATTGGAAACTTCCCTACACACAGAGATCTGGAGGGAAAGCCCTAGCTTCTGATTGTTTACTATCCAATAAGAGGGAGAAGTCCAAATGAGCATGGAATGTTATGGCATTAACAGAAGCAAAGTATAGAACTTACTGTTTACCATTGCAAGGTAAACAATGGGTGATCAAAATGTCCAAAGGTAGCCAAAAGATGTATTCTTTATTAATCAGTCATAAGACATATATTATTGGAGGAGGTCCTCACGTTTCTCTTGCTGGAAAGTAATAAGTAACTCAAGATAAAAGCAACAGTAACAGGCAGATAGGTAAAGAATCCAACAGACTCAAACAGGTTGACACCTTCATGATCATAGATACAAAATACAGAAGCACAACGCCTGTAGAAGTAACATCATGGGCACACAAAATACATGAGTGCTGCGGGAGATTAAGCTCTCTTGCTTTCAGCCAATGGCTTCTAAGATACCAGCCCACTGGCGTGGTTTTCATTTTAAAATAAGCCGCTGCGCTTCCTTCCGGCTTCCATGCTGACTGCTAGACTCGGTTTCTTGTTTGCGACCAGAGGAATGTGGTTTGGGACATTGATCTGTAAGTTTTATCCCCTCCAATAAAATACCCCTTTTTTAATCAAATTGGTGTAAGATTGTCCTGCGACAATATTTTGGCGTCCAACATGGCTGGCTAAATCCAATTAAAAACCAGAAAGGGCTTAAATAGGAGAGAGCCCCCCTCTCCACCAACCCAGCCGGTTTTAGCCCCTCCAATAAAATACCCCTTTTTTAATCAAATTGGTTTAAGATTGTCCTGAGATAATACATGAGGATGAATACATGGCTTAAGTCTGACCTCCAGGTAGGCTCAAGAGGGAAAAGCCCTACCCATTAAGATAGATACTTCAAAATAGTACTGCTAGATCAGAAGAGTGTCGTTAACACCACAAATTAGAAACATACAGGTTAGCATGAAAACCAACTAAGATATAGTAGGTAAAACTATGATTAAGATACCAAAGACATGAGTTCACCAGGGAAATGTAAACAAAAGGAACACTGAGACTCCTTCACTCTGGTGTTCAAGGCAACAGACATCAACAAATTCTGGTAGGGTTCTGGGGTAAAGAATAACTCTTCCTTATTCACTTCTGGGAAGGGAATATTAATTAGTGTAGCTACTATGGAAATCACTAAGGGAATTTGTCAAAATATTAGAAGTAGTTTCTATATGCTCAAAGTATATTCTTTCCACGTACACATACACACACAAAAAAATCAATGTCAGATCACTGTAGTGATAGCTATATTTATCACCTCACTACACCCAAAAATCATCTAGAATTTGTCTGGATGCCCATCACTGGATAAACAGATAAATGAAGAGTGGCATGGATACACAATTGGGTTTCATTCAGCCATGTAGAAGGCAACTGTGTCATTCACAGAAACTAGAAAGCACCATGGTACAATAGGCCAGGCTCAAACAAACGTCAAATGTAAATTAGGGATTTGGCATGAAGTAAAGGATAGCTGATCTAGAATATGAAAGTGGTAATGGATAGGGATAAGGAATGGCAGTGGTGACTACAGAATGTGAAGTTCACCAGTATACATGACCCTAATGAAATACTGACTTTTTATAGTTAATATCCATGAAAATAAATACATAGCAGAGATGACACAGCAACATTTAGAGGTGACAATATAAACAAACTATCAAGGCAGGGATAATACCACAGCCAAAGCCTCAGGGGAAAGGAAGAAGGTTTTATAATGACGTGAGCAACCATGGAAGAGACCTGCCTCTAGCAATGGAATCAAGGGTGAGAGAATGTCCTGCCATCTATCCCTGGCTCTCCTTTCTCTAACTTTGACAAACATTACCAGTAAGCCATGTAGCACATAATTCTGAACAACAATAAGTGTCGGAGCTCCTAGATTTAGAGACGAGGGTAAGTCAGGAGAGCAAATGACAGTGACTGGCATGAGACAGAGGGACCTGAGTAAAGTACCCAGAGCCTAAAGCCAGGGCTGTCATGATGAAACAAGACAAACACGTCTTCAGAATATAAATCAATATAGGTGGAAATGAAAACAGGGTAGCATAATTCAAAAGTAGGCAGTCCAGAAACCTCTACAGAGTATTCCATATGGGACACTTTTTAAGTTCTAGCCTCGATATCCGTAGTGGCTACCAAAGCTGAGTGTCTAGTAGATGATAGATACTTCGCAGGGCACTTTGAATGACCTACTCCTAAATCACATTGCAGGTAATATTATAACCACCCTTAACATCTGTTGAAATGAGGTGCAGGATGACTCAGGAAACTGCCTGAAGAAATTGAGTCAACTATTTTTAAAGTATTTAATTGTAGTCTAACTCTAAAGCCCACATTCACGGCACTAATTTGCCCTATCTCAGTCAACTCTAATGACTTATCTCAAACTCCCTTGTTAACACAGAAAGCTGGGCCAGATGAACTCCCAGCTCACCTACTCTGACAGTGTCACCTAGGAGATGTATTTGTTCCCATTTGTAGCTATGACAAACCAGCACAGGCACAGTGACTTAAATGACCAGAAATTGATTCTCTTACAGTTCCAGAGCCAGATGTTGTAAATGAATGAGCAGACAAAAATCTTGGGAACTGGCCTGGTTCATATTGAAGGCCCCATGGGAGTACTTGCTCCTGTGCCCTCCACCATCTGCTGCAGGCAAACCTTGCTGCGTGGCTACATCACTCCAATCTCCAGCTTCATCATCACATCCCCAGTCTTTCTATTATCATGTTTCCTATTCTGCCCTGTGCTGCAAAGAAATCTCTGAAAAGGTCTCATATCTGAACTCTAGATTTTGTTCCATCTACTGGTTACATTGGGTTTAGGATTATATTAACCTTGGATTTCACATTTCTTAAGAAAGGAGTAAGGAAATTTACTCATTGCTGCTGTTATAAAAGTCAAGTATAGTGATACCGATATATGTGATATTCTTAGTCATAACAAAGTGCCATTCAATAAGTATTATATACTATTAGATTGATTTTTTATTTTCAAATAAATGAGTATACTACTGTCCAGCAGCAGTGATCCTGAGAACATGAACTGCCAGCCTGTTCACTGCAGCATATCTGATGTTTGACAAAACGCTTGGCTCATAATGAGTATTGGCATTAGTTCCCTAGGGTTGTTGTGACAAATTACCACAAGCTAAGTAGCTTAAAACAACAGGAATTTATTTTCTCATAGTTCTAATGGCAAGACATCCAAAGTCAAGGTGTTGGCACTGTCCTATTATCTCTGAAGGCTCAAGAGAAAAATTCCTCTTCATTTTGTGCAGTTTCTGGTGGTTGCTGCCCATCCTTGCCATATGTTGGCATGTATTGCTACATCATTTCAATCTCTGTCTCCCATACACATGGCTTTCTTTTATCTGTGTATATGTATATGTGTTATACATTTCCTTTTTCTTAGGAGGATATCAATTGCATAGGATATCAGTCATTCCCAAGCTATTAATAACTCACATTGACTAATTTAAGTGTAAAGATTTCTTTCCAAATCAAACCATGTTCTAGGTGGGGACGCATTTTAGACTGTGGCACTCTTCTCCTGAAACTGATTAATGAATATTTACTTTCATGGACGAATGAGTTATTTCTGACCTTGAACTGTAAAAATGGATTTATTTTCATGGATACTATAGCAAATGTAAGGCAAAAATCTCAGTGGCCAAGGCATTAATGAGGGATGATGATGGGAGGATTGTCCCCACTTTGGAAGCTGGTTAATGACAGCTGACAATGAATTCCAAAATCTCCCCCGACTAAAATAGTTAGTACTTCCTTGTCTCCAAGCATAAGCATAAACACAGTGTGGAACATTTAGCTGGGATGAGAAAGGACATTGTCAGTTTGCCTACAACTCCAAAATAGCTTTGAGGTTGTAAAATATCATTAATTGAGAACATATATTTTAATTTGAGAAAAGAAATACATTTCAAGCCTAGTATCCCCAAAATACTAGGTAATGATAACAGAAAAAAAAATCTGCAAAAGAGTGGATTTAGGTCATTTGGAGAAATGAGACATTTGTAGTGACCAGAGCCTCCTATATGCAATTTTAAGCTCCGGAAGCCCCTAAGAATACATATTTTTCAACATGGATTCTAAAAATACACCCTGTGTCTTTGTATTTACACACCTAAGGAGCTAGCAATTGCCAATTGATCTATGACTCCTAAAAGCTGATGTGGGAGAGATACTATCATGAGTTATCTGCAGGAAATGGCTGGCAATTGGTTTGCTAGAAGGTTAACAGAGGGCTAGAGTGCTTTCTGCACACATGTGTGTTTTACATTTCCCTTACATGTGCACATCCTCATAGGAGAGAGAGTTACTATCGCATAGCATAATATAAACAATTATAATTTAGACCACTCTTCACCTAGAAAAATTTATTTTCTTTTCTAATTTTACTAAAATTAGATTTAAAAGGATTAAAAAATAATTCTAGTCAATATAATTGTCCATTAATTCACACTTACTTTCTTTTAATATTTTGGTAGGTCTCTCTCTTGTTAATTTTGTTTTGCCTCATACTTTTGCCTATGTTCAACTCTACATGCAAATCAGAAATCAACATAACTCATTATCCTTTCTACTATAACATCTGGTGTATTTTAGTAGCCAAAAATGTCTGCCTCAAGGAGTCAGTTAAACATCCTAAAGCATGTAATTGCTTGATATAAAGCGCATCTCTCTGAGGTAGAGAGGGACATCTTCCTGACATGAATAAGTCATTAGTTTATATGAGGCCTTCACAAATTAACATCTGCCGCTCCTCAGAACACAGGAAAGAATTTGGTTTGGCCGAAAATGCAATTTAGTAGGACGTTAAAGGAGAATATGAATTGTATTATCTCCTCTGATCTGCATCTGCTGTGGAGGCTCAATTGCTAAGGGATACAGATCTCTCAGAAGCAGCAAACAGATTGCTATGAGGTTTGGGAGCTAGAGTCAAACAGGTTTTCCTTCCCTGATTGAATACTACAGAAAGATGGCCTCCTGTGAGGCTGTAGCAGCAGACACTGCACATTTGACCACTTCAGCTTGCTGATCCCTGATCAGACACCCTGATCAGACATCTGTGGAAATGAAGAATGGTAAGCCTGCAGAGGTGAAATCAAGGCTACTGCTGACAGTTTATATGCCTTAGTATAATTTAGTGTATCACACTGAGGAAAAACTAATTGCATATAAAATATTTCTTAGTTTATAAAAATTAAATTAATATATTCATATTTTAAGATATAAGCCTCTAAATAAAATAAATAGTAAAATTACTATCATTTTTGATTTTGCATGCCTAGCAACCTTTATATCTCAGAGTGACAGCTTTACTAATATCAGGACAAAAAATGTCCATAGAAACATTCTCTAAAGAGATTATCATAGAAACCTGGAAATATGAATCAGCAGCTAAAGAAACTTGCTGCCGAGACTATCTGAGTTCAAGCCCTCAGACCCAAGTAGCAGAAGAAGAAAAACCATCTCTGTTGTAGGCTCACAACACACACACACACACACACACACACACACACGCACGCACACACACTATAAACAACCAAACAACTGTAAAAAAAACTTTTAAAAAATTTAAATAACACATATTTGTACTAATAAAGTTTAAAAAGCATCTCTTTGTGTTGTCAGTACCATTAAGGGATTGATTTTCAGATTGATTCCTTTGAAAGATGCATAGCTATTTAATAAATGATGTCAGCTCTTATTAATTTCCTTCCCACTTCTTTCTCTACTAAAACTTCAGGTTCTGACTCTTGTATCATGCCGGGCAAGCATAGCCAAACTTCACATGGTTTGGTTGTGAAGCCTTTCTGACATTAAAACAAAGTGCTCACTGGTTTTTTTTTGGCAACAGAGAACCATAGCTAAGGACTTTGGTTTGACCTTCCAAGATGAACTCTTTCCTCAGACTCCATACTTGTACCTTGTATGTCTAAAATGATTTGTGAAAACTTGAGCATCCTTAAAAGAAGGATCATTTGTTATTATGTATCTGATAATGCCAAAAGGATCGCTGTTCGCATAATCAAAGTGTGAAAAGAAACAAGGCTGAAAAAAATTGAGATTTAGCAAAGTTGTTCATCGAACTCCCCTGGTTTAAAAATTCTTAGAACCTTCATACATTCTGCACCATAAACTTTGAAGTTTCCTCTTGTACTCTGCTCTTTTGAACCTCATGAATATGGTGTAGAACAATTTCAGAAACTCCACATTTGACTCATTGTGTAATGGGTCCTGGTGACTGTAATTCAAGTCACCAGATTCCCCTGATGGAGGGGGAGGTGGGCTTGTTCCAGCTCATAGCAGCAGAGGTAAGGAGAGACCATCCCAGAGTGTTCTTGTCTATGGCTTTTATGACCTTTATTCTCCAATATCCATCTTATAAATAATCATAAAACTTTGAAATTCACAATGCAGAATACAGTAGGGTATTTCCTGACTTGGAGCAGCCCACTCAAATCTCTCTGGTATGCTCTGTTCAGCTTTATTAACTATCCTACTGCTTTGATAAATAAACTGCTGAAATTTGTCTCTTGAGTGATTTCATTCCAAGTATCATTACCATTATCATCACTATGATCATCATTACTATTATTACTATTATTATTATTATTATTATTATTATCTCTTAAAACATAATTTTCATTCATTTCATCCACCCCAAATAGAAATGCCTACCCATCCCGGTGACACTAACCCAGTTCTAGAGAAAATCAAAACAGCTGAATTTTTTTGTCTCATGTCTGGGTCTCAAAGATCTGATGATTAGCCTCATAAAATTCACTTGTTGAACCTTCTCCTTGACAGTGGTAACTGCAACGCCCACTGTTAGCAATAGCATTGGTTACTGACGTGGAGGCTCCTAATTTGGCTTTCATTCAGCAACATTTATAGGTTTCCACTACTCTTTAGTTCATCAAAATCTTTACTTGCTGAGTCTCAGGTAAAGATCCCATCTCTCTCTCTCTCTCACCCTCCTTCCCTCCCTCCCTCTCTCTTTCGTTTCTCCTCTACTTTTTCTCTCTCTGTTTATTACTTCTAAATTACATATTTATGGTATTCTGAAGACAATGTAATGATGATGTTGCCATGAGACAGACATTAGAATTATATAAAGAACTACCTAAAAGTATATAGTTCCAGGACTCACTCCCAATGACTTCTAAAGTCTTAATAATTGAATGATTCTTATATGGTGGCTCCATGGACCAGTGATGAAGAGACTTGGCTCTTATACCAACTGAGTGTTGTTCCACTAAATAAATGTTATTTAAGAGTGACTGGACAACAGTGCTCCATGCCATCACCCTAGCTAGACCATGAGACAACATCTTAAACATTAAGGTCTTTTAACTGTTTTTGTTATTTCCTTAAACATTTCTACTTTTCTTTATCTCTTCTTCCTTCCTATAATTAAACTATTAATTGTAATTTTACTTTCTCAGAAGAATCCCTTCACAAAGCAGACATTTTTAAAAAAAGCAGAGTCTTTGGCTGTGTGATGGCTCAATGAGTACAATACTTGCCATGCAAGTCTGATGACCAAAGTTCAGATGCTGAGAATACACATAAATGCCAGATGGGTTTAGCATCCTACTTGTAATACCAGTGCATGGGAGTGAGAGATGGCAGATGCATGGGATGAGCTGACTAGTGAGAATAGACTGAATGGTGAACTCTTGGTTTAGCTACAGATTTCCTCAATTAATAAAATGGAGAGAAATGGAGAAATATACCAGATATCAACTTCAGGCTCTACATATGTGTATACACATGTGTGCCTACACATGTATAACCACACATACATAACATACATGCATAGCATACCTCATACATAAACATATACATAGATACACAAAAAATATTAAACTTTGTAAAAGGTATGCATCCATTCCTTTCTCTCCTCTTATCTTGCTCTGTTTTATATGACACACACCAGTAGCTTAAATTATCTTGTGCATGTCTACTATGGATAGATCTTACTACTTTCACATCAATGCACTGTGCTTCCAAGGAAAGTACATTTCCCTTTCCATCTTATCTATATCAATCAAACCTGACCTCCAGCAGAAGCTGGCACAAAATAGAACTGCACAGTATCAAAGGTGTATGTAATGGAAGCAATATATGTCTCCTAAAAATGTAGTTAGCAAAAAGAAAAAATATGCGATAGATAGCTGTGGCATTGTCTCTGGGATATCTATTCTACAATGACAACAGCATTACCAGTGAGCTGATTTACTTTTCTTCCACATGAAAGTGAAATAGATATTTTCTCTGGAAAACAAAACAAAAGAGCTCTGTACCTCACATCTGGTCTAATCCATACCCTGAGGTCAAAGGAAACTCTATAAAACAAACAAACAAAAAACAGAAAGGATCTTGGTAAGTGTAAACTTCGATTAAAGATCTGGTGCACACATTATGCAAGTCCTGTAATTTTTTTATAAAAATTATTGTGCTATTTAGTGAACCTTCACCATAAAAGTAGACAATGGAATCATCTTCCAGACTCTTCATATAATAAAATGGTATTCTAAGGTAAAAATAGGGTTCGAGCAAATAAAAGTAAAATCCACATGGCCAAGGAAAAGAATTTTTCCACTTTACTCAAAATAAATTAATACACATTTTGCAAATTTTACAAGAATTTATGCCATTGTATATAGTTAAAACTGTAATCAATATGATTAGCTCTTCACACTGGTAAAATGAGTCTCTAAGAGTTCAGCAAGCTAATTTAAGAAAGACCTTGGGATGTACCTTACCTCTAAATCTAATGCCCACACTGCTTTTGTCACCCTGTATTGATTTTCTCTGTCCAGTACCATGCTCCTTTATCAGAATTTCAAAAGTTAAATCTACTACAAGGACTTCATGTGACCTTGTCTTATGACAGCGCTGCAGGACTGTGGCGCATGTTCTAAGACTGGGCCTTGATGAGGCTGAACCCAGGGTAAATTCTGCTGAAATCAGAGCACCTTTACTTATGTATCCATTCTACATATTATATTAGCATTTCTTATACTTTTAAATACTCTTTAATGTGCCAGCCACTATCTTTCTACAATGCCTAAAAAATAAGACCATGTTTTTTTGGTCTAACAGCTTGTGTTTTTCTTTCTCCCAAGTAAAATGGCTTTGCTTGCTCTTTCTTATTTGAACGTTTTTTTTTTTCCTGAATCCACATGTCAGAACATTATTTTAACCAACATAATAAAATTTTGTGGTGTTTTTCTCTTTTGTTACTGAACACTCTAGGACCTTTTTTTTCTTTATTTCATCCATGACTAGGGCACACTTCAAATTTTGAAGCAATAGTCTTTTGTCTCAATTGGATCATCTCCTTCAAGCTAACTAATGGAATACTCAGCTTAAGATGAAAGTAGGATCAACAATAAGAAAGCAATCTAAAGAAAAGGGGAGTGAATAAAAGGTGTACTGAATTAATAGTAATTGACGGTTATCATAGATACGAAATAGTGCAACTTGATTATACAACTCATTAAATTGTAAGTCTGTTCAGTTGTTCCCCATATCTCCATAGAGTCACTCATAAGGAAGAAAGACTTAAGGATGACAAAATCAAATGATGATGACATTTTATGAGTGACTAGATTGCTTAAATAGTGTCTATTGATGGCAAAATTGTGTGTGAACCTAAATAATACTCAAATATTTTACAACTTGGGAGAGTTAAAATTTTATTCCCCCCAAAAAAACTCAACCAGAAGGAATGTATAGAATAGAATGGCCAGGTGAAGAGCTTGTGAAGCTGGGAGTACTATCCTTCTAACTTTAGATTTTGCTAGTTGAAGCACATAGTAAATTCCCTGCTTTGCATATATTAGGTAATAACATCATGTTGACTTTGACAAATTTCTTAATCTTTCAAAGTGCCAATATAAATAATAGAAATAATAATATCAAACTTTGATAAGAAATAATACACTGATATTCTTTGGAAAACTGCATTCATCTTCACACATAAAAATCAATTTTAAAAGAAAAGAAGTTTAACTAAATAGGAAAATGTATACCCTGGAATCAGTCTGTAGTTAAGTGTCCCCGGGTTGATGCTGTACAATGCCCAGAGTGACTTTGCTCTCTTTCTCTGTTGTCAAATGTGTGAAGTTTGCATGCTTACAGTTTCCTGACGGAAGCTAGAAGGCTATTCCACTATAGTTTCATGAATACACTTAAGCAGAAATCAAAGTAATGCCAAAGAGTGCAAAAGCTTTCCAGAATTTTTTTTGCCATACCTCTGAATCTAAATCTTCAGACAGAACATCACTCACTGTGGCTGCTTTAAAGAGACACTAAGAAAAGCGGTTTTCAAAACAGATGGGGAATGAGTCTATTAATAGGATAGGCAATTGATCACACCTGGTCCAATAATAAAGATATTATCTCAATATCTGTGTGCAATAAGTGTTCTAGAATAAGATAACATTGAAATGTAATAAGAATCTGATAAGCGGGATATCTGATATGCAACACCAAAAGGGTTCACAACCCAGGAGTTGAGAACTGCTGCTTTAGTGAAAGATTATGGGAGGAAGAGAAAATCATATTGTGAAGTAATCCTAATTGAGCATAGTCACTGTATAGAGCAACATTAGATAAAACATGGCTAAAATATACTTTACATCATGATCATTAGCTCCATAGATTAAATGATACTCAGACCATAGAACTTAGAACTTTGGACATAGAACTTGGAACATTTTTAGCCATGTTGTTAACAAAAAGATGTAGAAATGCTATTATGTATCATTGTACTTTGTCTTATGATTAAAGATCTGCAATTGTAGTGAAAAAAGAATAAGATAACATTGCCTCTCATTAGTATTATTGTTAAAGACGTTTATCCAAGTAAATTGGAATGCATAGCATACTCAGCTAAAAGGTGTCATAAAGGGTTCTGTGTTTAGTTTATTCTTTTGTTCCCACAGCCTAAAAGTTATGATATTTGGGATGGAATACCATTATTGTTTTAACAGAAGAAGGATTAATGCATAAAGGGAAATGAGGGTTCTTGTCCAATATCTCACAACTAGTGAATATCTGAACTGATATTCTAATTAAATTCATATTAATTTATAAAACTTGTTCAGTGCATTCTGCCACTTTATGGTTTTTTTCAAAAAAGGTGACTATATGAAAACTATACTATTTCCTAATATAATCATTTTGAGACGAGTCAAATGTTTGAGCATCGATATCTTGAGCATTTTAAGCTATGAAATGTGACTATGAGCTGTTGCGAAGGTACTTAGGAAGAGTATGAGACTGAAACACCAACAGCAGATTCAAAGGAACATTTGTAACAGACATATGACTCACTTGGAGCCTGCTTCACAGCACACACAGCCCCCGCATGCTCAGTACCTTAGAACTGAACAATGCACTCCCACTCCTCTGTCCTGAGAGCTGCAGGCTTTTTACTGCCAACCACAGACCAACAGCATGAAATGTGCTGCTCAGATGAGTCTCATGCTTAACGTGTTGGCATTTCTATACCTCATGCTTCTGAGTGCTTCTGGGATCCTGGAAGTCCTTTACAAGGTAGAATCTCTGCCCTCCTAGGTACCATGTGTACCTGGATGCATGCGTTTTACCTACGGAGGTTCTCTTGGAAGATTTTCAACATTTATTTCAAGATATCTATACATATAGTTGTTTATTTCTAACTGTTATATAGGAGAGATTTCAGACCAAAGATTAACCAGTACCTTCATTGTTACCATTTGAAAGCACCGTAAGTATATTACAAGCAACATGTAATTTGAAGAGGTCATTAATAATAATAAACAGAAATGTGAGATGATTCTGCAGTAACCTACAGGTGTCAATGAAGATCAAATTTAATTATTGGGGTAGATTTGAAATACAAAGGGTGATCAGCTGGAAGAAATGGCTGGGGACAGATATAAGATCTTTTCTCATGTAGTTCTACCTTTGGAGCTTCTGAGAGAACTGAAAGATGGCCATCGTAGGACACAGTGAAAGGCCATGAGCAAGTATAACCCCTACATAACTTTCATCTAGATGTTATCATTCTCATGGCTGGAATAAAAGAGTCTCTTCAAAATTATAAAAATGAGATAAAATGTCAGAGGAGGTATCCATTCTATCTATTATTCATCCAAATGTTTATTTATCTCACAGTCTTGTTATTCTACAGCATTGGGAAGAGAGTAGTTAGCCGAGCAGAGGAGGTGGCTGCTTTAACTTGATAAATTCTAGTAAGAGAATCTGAGAATAAATAATCCCTGCTCCTAAAAACAAAAACAAACAAACAAAAAACATAAGCTTTGTATTAGGTTAAAACATTAAATGGCACAAGGAACATAGAATGACAAGAGGCAAAGAACACGACAATGAAGAACTGCTAAATAAAAAGCTTCTATTAACTAGTGACCGTCAAGCCAAGACAAGAATGAAGGACTTAATCATGCACAGACGTTCATAGGGATGCCCCACACTCATGAGCAGAAGTGCACAAATCTGAATCATGGACTAGGAACTTACCAGGAACTCTAAAGTACCAAAGTAGGCATTCTGCCAAGAACCATGCCTTGTCCATCTCTGCTTTTCTTACTGCCCACCCTAAATTCATGCCCTTGAAAGCTATCCATATCAGCACTGCATTTTAAAAGTCCAGCCAGGTAATCAATGGCCACTATCTCACCATTCTTTTAAAAAGAATCTGTCTGACCCAGTGTCAGACAGTTGCCCAACTTTCTGTGATGGTTTGTGACTACTTGGGACATCTGGCTTTCTAATATCTTCATGAAGGAAGAGGGAAAAACTGGCCTCCAAGGGAATGTGGGGTGTGAAGTGGCCTTGTTAATATTTTATTTTAATGTTATAAGGCTTTATCTTGTTACTCATTCACACATTTACCCAAGTTATTTTTATACGTATTTTCACGTATGTATGTACATGTATAGGTCAGAGTTTGATTTGGGCTGTCTTCATGAGCTGATTTCACCTTATTTTTGAGATAAAGTCTTGCATTTACCTCAACACTCACCAATTAATCTAGATTGGCAGTCCAGAAAGCACCTGGGATCTACCTGTCTCTTTTCCCTCCATGCTAACGTTACAGAAGAATGCTGCCATGCCTATCATTTACATGTGTACTGGGAATCTGGACACAGGTCCTCATGTTTTACCAATCAATCCATCTCCCCAGCCTCTATTGTAAGAGTTCTTTACAACTATTACACTGTATTTGAGTGCAGGATATAGAGTAGGAAAATTAGCATATACAAGAGAGGCAAATATAGACACATTAATTTTATTCAGAAAGGTAACCCAAATGCTGAAATATCTATAATATGGATAAAAATGTCACAAGAAGCACACAAACAGAACACTAGAATATTTTAGCAAACAAAGAAAGATACACACTTTTGTCCATAAATTGTATACTTGATTCCACATCTCAGAAGAAAAGTGAAATTAAAGTCCCAGGCCATTGACAGGATTCTGTATTTACTACTGCCTTCCCTGACAGCCTGAAAAGTTAATTTCTGTTGGAAAGTGAGCACAACAAGCAAGGTAATGGTTTTCAGCCTGGGAAAGTGTTTGGAGGCCAGAGGGCTAAGTGCTCTATCAATAATGAATATGTGTGAGTACATATGGCCAAAGATGAAACCACGCTTTTGCAAGAGTCAACAGGGCTCTTCAGAAAAATGATAATTTTTGCCAAGACTTTACAGTGCTGGTAAGAATGGAGCTGAGATTTTTGAAGGCATGGTTTTATACTTTCCAATCATATTCATATCTGCAATCAAACTGCAATCTAAAAATAGTAATTGTGTTATGAATTTTTGGAATCAAAGTTTTGTTGCTCTTGATCACAGAGATGAAAGATGAAATGTATCTGCCCCATTTAAAGGACAAAAGCTACTTTGGCTAACATTATAGAGCCCAAGATCTAAATCATTAGTCAAGACATGAGTTACTTTTCTGTAGCTGATAAAGCACTATGACCAATCAACTTACAGAAGGAAGTGTTTATTCAGCCTCAGTATTTTAGAAGGACAATAGTCCATTAAGGCTGAGGGTAAAGCAACAGAGGCCAGAGAAAACAGCTGTGATAGAGCATCTTCAAACACAAACGTGAAGCATAGAGAAAGAAATAGAAGTGAGTTTCCAATGTCTTAAAACCGACCCCAGTGACTTACTTCCCCCAACCAGTTCACACCTCTTGAAGGTTCCATAACATGCTTCAAACAGCATTACAAACTGGAGACCATTAAATGCCTGAGCCTATGGAGACATTTTTCCTTCTAACTATCTCATTCCATTATCTGGCTCCCAAAAGCTCTTAGTCATCATAATGCAAACTAACATTTAGTTTGATCTTAAAATCCTCTATACCCTGGGGTCTTCACTGTACTCATTTGCTTTCACAACTCAAGCAATAGACAACCTGGATCAACCACCCTCTCAGGGGCTTCACAGACCGTCCTGAGTTTTTCTCCAAATGATCAGCACGTTGTAGTTTTAAATGTGTCCACAAATTATTTGATGACCTACCTGTCAAGTGATAAACTTTAATTCTGTTCCTTTTCAAGTAGGCTAAATTTAGTGAGGCCACTAGAATGAATGAAACAAGAAAAAAGTACAAAGACTGATATATCATTTAAAAATTAAATAAACATTTTTTTCATTATTGTTTTTTTTAATTATTGATTTTTATTGAGCTCTACATTTTTCTCTGCTCACCTCCGTGCCTCTCTCCCAAGATCCCCATGCTCCTAATTTACTCAGATCTTGTCTTTTTCCACTTCCCATGTAGATTAGGTCTATGTAAGTCTCTCTTAGTGTCCTCATTGTTGTCTAAGTTCTCTGGGATTATGATTTGTAAGCTGGTTTTCTTTGCCTTATGTTTAAAAAACACCTATGAGTGAGTACATTTCATAGACAGAATGTGGAAACAACCTAAATGCCCCTTGACCAAAAAATGGATAAGGAAAATGCAATACATTTACACAATGGAGTACTACACAGCAGAAAAAAATAATGACATCTCGAATTTTGCAGCAAATTGGATGGAGCTGGAAAACATTGTTTTGAGTGAGGTAACCCAGACACAGAAAAATAGATAAACAAAATTTCAAACTCACCTAGACTCTTTGCCCCCTTTCTCATGTCATTCACTCTAGTAGAAACAGATGCGGTGCCTTGAGAGAAGTGTCTCCATAGGCCGAGTCCATGAGGGGGTGGTTCATTTACCAACAGACATGCTAGTCTTCTATCTTAGAAGTGAATTTTATGACCACAACCAAGTCCCCATGCAACAACAGGAGAGACTTTGAGTCAGAAGCTCCTATTTATAGGATTCACCAATTCCTAACAGACCAACATAAAACAAGGTTTGGTGTGTGTGGTGTGTGTACGTGTGGTATGTGGAGTGTGTGCATGTGGTATGTGCATGTGTGGCGTGTGTATTTGTGTGTGTAGTATGTGTATATGTGTGGTGTGTGTTTGTGTGTGTGTGTGTGCATCTGAGGTATGTGAGGTGTATGTGTATGCATGTGAGGTGTGTGTGAGGTATGTATGTGTGTTGTGTATATGTGTGTGTATGTGTGTGTTCCTGGTTCTTCATGCTCTTTTGCCTCTGTGGGTACCTGTGGATGAAACTAGAGGACAACATTGAAAGCCTGTCTGCAGGTGCCTTTCAAATTTGTTTTAAGACAGGGTAATGTATGGGCCTGGAACTTCAATGAGACTATATGACCAGAAATCTCCAGAGGCTTTCCCGTCTCTGTCTCTCCAGGGCATACCACAACACTTGATTTTTCTACATGGATCCTGGTGTATGAAAATTAGAACATAGATGTGAAGATAATAAAAATGGCTTTGCGATTATCCCATACGCTACCCAGTCCACTCAGTAAGCAATCTAGCAGAGGGAAAGCTTGGCACCTGAGAAAGTGGACTTCTTTTCATTCACTCTCTTTCTCAATAATCATAATGGCTTCAGGTGAGAAAAAGAAGCTTTTCTAAGCTGCTACAGTAATGCCAGTTCTATACAAATTCCAGCAGTCTCAGTTATGGAATAAAAGATGGTTTAGAACAGCATTCAAATGCAGTCTTTTGTGACAGATGGAACTGAATTTGCAACTAGCCTTTATCATTTACTAGATGTATCACTAAGAGTAGTAACAAATGTTCTGCCCATGGTCACTTATCTGTGCAATGGAAAGTGAGAAAAAATAAATGTTTCTTGGTTAGATAGTCAATTTTAGATACTATATTACTTTCTTGTCTCATACTCTATCAAAAGCAACTTAAAGAAAGAGGAGCGACCTATCCTCCTGCAACCTTGGTGGAACTCTGAAACACAGCTTGCTCCAATGCTAAAGGGACTTAAGAAGTGAGTGAACAGCCACGCATCAGGACACCACACTAGCAGTGGCACAATCACCATACCCCTCCCCCAACTCCCTCAGCCTTCCTAGCCAGTCAGTTTCCAATGGTTAAGCTTCCCCAAAACCAAACCCCATCCACTGGACACCCCAAGCTACTAGCCACACCCTGCCTCAGAGTTGAGAGCTTGCTAAAATACTGAGGGGTCAAAAAAAAACATTAAATCCAACAAATTCTTAACACAAAACCTCCAGGAAATTAGGAACATCATGAAAAGACCAAACCTAAGAATAATAGGGGTAGAAAAGGGAGAAAAACTCTTGCTCAAAGGCACAGAATATATATTCAACAAATTCATAAAAGAAAATATTCCCAACCTAAAGAATGATATCTCTATGAGGGTACAAGAAGCTTACAGAACACCAAATAGACTATATGGGAAAAAAATTCCCTTGCCATATGATAATCAAAATACAAAATATACAGAATAAAGAAAGAATATTAAGAGCTGTAAAGGAAAAATGTCAAGTAACATATAAAGAATTATACCTGACTTCTATATGAAAATCATGAAAGCCAGAAGGTCCTGGGTAGATGTGCTGCAAACACTAAGATACCACAGATGCAAGCCAATACTACTATACCCAGCAAAGCTTTCATTCACCATCAATGGAGTAAACAAGATACCCCATGACAAAAACAGATTTAAACAATACATATCCATAAACCCAGCCTTACAGAAAGTACTAGAAGGAAAATCCCAACCCAAGGAAGCTAACTACACCTGATGATCCCCCCCTCACCAGCATAACCCAAAGAAGGGAAACACACAAATACTACTACTGAAAAATAACCGGAATTAACAATCACTGATTATTAATATCACTTAATATCACTGGACTCAATTCACCTAAAAAAGACACAGGCTAAAAGAATGAATATGAAAACATGTTCTAGTCTTCTGCTGTGTATGAGAAACACACCTCAACCTCAAAGACAGAAACTACCTCAGAGTAAAAAGGTGGGAAAAGGTTTTTCAATCAAATGGGCCTAAGAAAGAAGTGGGTGTCATAATATCTATCAAATTGATTTCATATTAATATCCATCAGAAGAGATAGAGGAGGACACCATATACTCATAGTGGAAACAATTCATCAAGATACAGCCTTAATCATGAATATCTATGCCTCTAATACAAGAGCACCTACATATGTAAAAGAAACATTACTAAACCTTAAATCGCACATCAAACCCCACACACTAATAGCAGGAGACTTCAACACCCCACTCTTGCCAATGAACAGGTCAAACAGACAGAAATTTAACAGAGAAATAAGAAAACTAACAAATGTCAAGAATCAAATGGACTTAACAGACATCTATAGAACATCTCACCTAAACACAAAAGAATATACCTTCTTCTAAGCACTTTATGGAACCTTCTTTAAAATCGATCACATACTCAGTAACAAAGTAAACCTCCACAGATTAAAAAAAAAAGTGGAG
>JAQHUG010000068.1:7347984-7360044 GCA_028555095.1 Dicrostonyx torquatus | reverse complement strand
GGAACAAGCATAGAACCAACTAATCACTCTGAATGTGGTTGACAGTTGAATTGCTGGGGCAGACTGAGGGGCCACTAGCAGTGGCACCAGGATTTATCCCTACTACATGCACTGGCTCTTTGGGATCCTATTCTCTTTGGATATATACCTTGCTTAGCTTAGATATAGTAGGGAGGGTCTTGGACCTTCCACAAAGCAATGTGCCTTACCTTCTCTGAGGATTGGATGGGGGTGAGGTGGGAGGGTTTGTGGTGGGAATGGGAGGAGAAGAGGGAGTGGGAATTGGATTGGTATTATTTTTAAAAAATCTAAATTTTTTTTAAAAAAAGAGAAAAAAGAGCATATTTTGGGTTCATGATTCAAGGTTACAGTCCCTCGTGATGGAGAAGTCATGGCCATGGCAACAGGAGCTCCAGGTAGCTTGTTACATTGTGTCCAAAGCTAGAAAAAAGAGAGTGATGAAGGTTCACACTCATCTAGTGTTCTCCTTTATATTCAGTCTAAGAACCATCCCATTACATAGTGTGGCTCATAGCTATACTGGGCCATCCCAATTTAACTAACCTAATCTAGGGAATCCCTCACAGAAATGTTGAAATTCTTGTATTGAGTGATTGAGGATATGGTCTATATCATGGTATAAGCCATCATAGATGTTGATAGCAAAATTAGCAAAAGGCAAAAGTATAAGAACACTGCAATTTCTTCCCGATGTTTAGATGCCCATACAATCACATCTTATCTCTTTTGGTCCAAAAGTACCAGAGACAGGAGGAAAATTGTGCCACTTCAAGATGAATTAGCAAGGCAATGTCTGCAATGCTAGTGAAGAAAGAGGCTTTGACCCAGCCGGAATGAGACTGCTGTTGTTTGAAGCTATCCTGAAACATAACATTGTGCCCCAAACAGGAAAGCTTCTTTGACACACACAAAGAATGTGTGGGGTGGGACCAGAAAAGCAATTTACCTTTATCTCCTCTTTTGTAACTTGTGTTAACTACCTTTATTTAAAAACAGTCATTTTAAATCATACAACTTAATTGGGCAATTCTGGTGTCATCAACTGAGGCTATAATGCTAATTGTTCTCCTAGTTCTAATTCTATCATGGTTATTTTTCTTTTTGGTGATGGGAAAAAACACAAATAATATATATGATACAGAAAATGTAAATTTGAAGATGACACCACGGTTTCTGTTCTGAATACTAATTCTAACTACATATAAGCTCATTATGTATAGACTTTTAATCTAGCTAATTTGTGTATGATGTTTTTATTTATTTGTACTTTTTATAGTAAAGTTGATAAAAAATTTAAAAGAATGTTGCTAAAAAGAAAATCATGTGGGTGGAATTGAATGACTCCTCTACACAGGTGCTTGTATATTCTCTGCTTCTTCTCTTCTTTCTCCTCTTCCCCCTCCTCCTCCTTTTCTTCTTCTTCCTCCTCTTCTTCTTTTTCCTCTTCTTTTTCTCCCTAAACATTCCATTAGAATTAACCTACAACCAAAATCTTCCAGCTGTGCACTGAACTGATAATACTAGGGATCTGATGCTACATAGTTTCAAAAATGTAAGTGCTTGATCATAAATAGAAGAGAAAGAAATAGTACATGCAGAAGAGAAATGTACTTGCATTGGAAGAGACACACTATGCTTGAAGCACAGTTATAGAGGCGACCCTGAGTTTGATTTCCAGCACAAACTGCCTGCTTATCAAGATGGAAAAGTCAAAACAACCTCATTGTAGATTTAAGGACTTTTTGAAGAGACAATGTACCCTTATGGTCCTTAGCCCAGGTGAGAATTGAAAATTGACATTTTTTTCAATTCCCTCTTCTTTTATGAACCTGGAAAAATAAAGAGCCCACTACCAGAAACATTTATAAAAGGCACAGCTTTGCACCTAACAGAGAGCTCAAATGTAGTAATGGTGTAAATAGAGACAAATCTGCACCATTTCTCAATGGGCCACTGAAAAGAGATCAGAAGAATAGGGACAGTATTTCCTCTGAACTTGTTGGCATTATTCTTATGAAACTGGCCCACTAAAGCTAGGGATCAGAGTAGGGTCTGCACACAGCAAACTGATGAAGCTTCCAGACTGTCTCATGGATCTCTAGATCAAAATTTTGTCAAATGTAAATAAGATTGGCCACTGAAGGAGGGCAGTAAGAAAGAGCCTATATTTCTTTACTCATCTTTGCTATTCAATTCCCAACAATAGTAACCCAAGGGAGAGTGTTTCATGATTGGGAAGACACAGTGGCTGGGGCGTGAAGCCACTGATCACATATCACCTGCAGTCAGGAAGAAGAAAAGGATGTGTACATAGGCTCAGCTCACTTTTTCCTTGTTGCCTCCAGTACCCCAGACCATGCCAAACCACACTGAGGATAGGTCCTTCTTGATGTGGAAAATATTTTTGGAAACATGCACACAAACTTACTGAAATGTGCTTTTCAAAATGATTTTAAATCCAGTAAACTTCATAATTCCACGTTTTGATAATTTGATGCAAACATAATCTCATTTTCATCTCAGAATGCAAATTATACAGCCCAGCGCTGCAAAGTCACCTAATCATGAATAGTCCAAACCCTATTCAAAAAGTCTCTTCTAAGATACAAGCCAGTTTTTTTTTAAATTTTTAACCCTAGTGATATTAAAATCAAGTTATTTACTTCAACCACTCAATCACACAGAGTAAATCTCCCCATTCAAAAGGAAAGTATGGGTATTACATGAAAGGCTAAGGCAAACAAAGACCTAAATCCAGAAAAGCAAACACCAGTTCCTGAAGCTCCGTGCACAAAGTCATCTGAGCTCCAAAAGGCTCAATTTGTCCTGCCAATCCAACTCTGCAGATCCAATAATAGCACTCACATTCTTTCTCTTGTGCCAACTCTACTATTTGCAACCTTTGCAACCTTCATCCATTGGTATTCAAGGCCTTAGCATTTAGAACAATCTGGAGTCTTCATTGCAAATTAGGCTTTACTTTCCCTGCCCCATTCAATGGCTTCTCAGGCCCTTCTTGCAGGAAACACTGCTACAAGTTGTCTGGTCTCAGTGACAATTTGACCACTATGGCCCACACATTCTCACATCTTTCATTTCTGAAAAAAATCTCCATGCTGTAGGTGATATTGTCCAACTTTGAGAGGTATCCTTATCCCTTATTGTGACAGCTGTCATGTCTTCTGAACATTGGTAGTTCAAACTGAGAAGTCACTCTGCTAAGCATCTGTCATTGAGAAGGGAATCTTCTCAGCAGTTTTCAATTCAAGATCTCTCTCTCTCTCTCTCTCTTTTGTATTTTGAGAAAAGACTTAAAGTTGGATAGGTGGGTAAGGAAAAGGATATGGAAAGACTTGGGAGAGAGGAAGAATGTGATCTAAATATATTTAAATAAAAACAACATTCTTAAAGATTTACAGAACAAAATCAGAAAGCTGGAAGTCCTGAGAAATGAAGATTAAATTTAGCATTTATGTCCTGAAACCTCGGTGAAACTCTAAATTCAGCATTTACTAAACCTTTAGCCAATATATGTACTGTACCCTAGTACAATTCTTTTTAATCAAATCTTTTCTAAAGAATAACATTTTATAATATTATTCAATGACATCGTTCCATATCAGAGATATTCCAAAGAACAACAACAACAAAAAGGTCATTAATAGAATAAACTGACTCAACTTGCAATTAAAAAAATTAATTTGCATTCTTACAAACTGGAACCTTTAGTGAGTGGGAGATGTTTTGGGTTGTCATCATCTAATGTTTAGAGACAAGAAATACGATTCACTGTTCTACAATGTACAGGACAACCACAAGAACAAATAATTGTCTGATCCAAAATATTTATAATTCTATTGTTGATAAAACTGACACACATGAAGCTGTCAACACCTACAATATGTACAAAGGCCATGCACTGTGTGATGATTAATCTTCATTGTCAACTAGGCTAGATTTAAAATTACCATTGAATTACACCCCTGAGTTTGTCTATAGAGATAGATTTCCAGAAGGGTTTAACTGATGGTGGAATGCTCACCCTGAATGTTAGACAATAAAGGGAGCAGTGAGCTGGCTACCAGCATTCTTTCAGTCTGCTTTCTGATTGGACATGCAATATGATGATGTATTCACTACACCTGCTGTCATGCTGTCCCTGTCATGATGAACGATATCTCAAAATAAACCCCTTCCCCCCTAAGTTACTCTTGTTAGATGCTTTATCACAGTGATGAAAAAAGTAACTAATACAGAAAATAGATGCCAATGAGTGGGACTGTTGCTGGGAGTAACTGGACAATGTGGTTGTTACAGGTTTGGAACTGGTTTCCAGAAAGAAATAGAAAAAGCCTAGAATGTTGCAAGCAGAGCTCAATAGACTAAAGTGTGAGGCTGGAAGACCACCAGAACGTGGTGAGAAAGCTTCAGAAGGAAACAAGAACTCTATGAAAAACTGGGCTAAAAGAGAGCCATTTATGTTATTTTTCTGAGAAAGAATTTGTATGACTATATCCCTGTTCTGAGAACTTGAGTGTGGATAAATGAAAAAGGAATGGACTAGCTTGTAGGCGAGGGAAGTCTCATGACAGGGTATCATTCACACTGTCATAGTCTATGCTCACTATTCTCCCTACCTCAACAGTGAAAGAAAGTAGCAAATAGAGCATCAAGCTATGAAAAAGTATTGTTTGTTAAGAAAAAGAGCAAGTTCAGCTTTATAAAAAAGACAGGTGCTAAGAAAAAATCTGCTGTGGTTCTTAAGGAGATCAGCATTGAGTTATTGTACTGTGTTTAGTCCCCTTTGACCATAGATTCCTAGAAGCTTTGTCTTTTCTGAAGAGGAAATAGAGGGGAGTAGATCTGGAAGAGAGGAAAGAGGGTGGTAGAGGGAGGGGAAACTGTGGTGGGGATGTATTGTGTGAGAGAAGAATCAAATATATAGATATAAAATAATATTTAATTCAAACAATAATATATTACATAATAATATAATTAATATATTAAATCATATATAATATAATAATAAGAATATAATATATGTGTATATATATTTAGGGAGAAAGAGAAAGAGAAGGAAAGAGGGAGGAAGAGAGAGCAAAATAAGGGAGAGGCAGAGAGAACCTTCTAATGTTGACAGATGACCAATTGGAACGCACTATTTTCCTATGGCAGAAAAATGTTAGACTAAAATATAATAACAGTCACTGATTTCTATGATGAGACATAGAAGAAGCTTCTAGAGCAGCTGGTTCCAAGAGATAAAATTATACCATATGGATGCTCCTCTCAGTTGTCATGAATCCTTTAGTATGAACCCCATTCTCATTCAAAATTTCTCAGTAAGATTAATGCCAAGAGTCAAAACTTAAATTTTTCGTCTCTAAGATATGTCCTCTATTCTTCAATGTTTTACTTCTAAGTCTGATACTCATTGATCTGATTTGTATCTCAGATCCAACTTATGATGAACTTGGAAAAGTATTTTAAGTCCACCCCTCAGAGGAAACAATATTACATAAATTTATATTTTAAAGTTAATAGAGATGATGTTTTTTTTTCTTGAAGCCCATTTGGAACATGTATTGCCAAAAATTTTAGGTGTGGCAGTAGAATTGGATGCAAACTTAACATTGACCTGTGCAAGCTATCTTTCCATCATGATGCGTTAGGCTTATACCTCTTTTATAGGAACAAGCAGCCAAGTCTGGCTTCATTAGCTTCATCAAAATCCCAAGAGCTTTCATTAAGAAATATTAGTCACAAAACTTAGGATAATCAATAATTCTGAGGAATTGAAACAGCACATAATTCATCCTCTTGGAAACTTTTCAAAAATATCACCTCACTGATGCAGAGGAGGATTTCTTTGCCTACTATAAATTAGAGGGGGAAAAAAAAGAAGCAAAAAAGACAGAGGAAAAAAATCTGAGCTGCCTGACAATTACCCTGTGTGCATCACTCATATTGCAATCACACCCACACCCCTGTGCCAGCACTCCAGCAAACACAGGCAAGCAAGCTCACAGCAACCTCACCCACCATCACACACACCTACTATCTCAGAGTCGGCCCACCAGGCTGACAATCACACTGGCAACTAAGCACCAAAGCCTTCTTCCCCCACACCCTTATTTCCTAGGTTACCAGCTCCTTAACATCAAAGGCCCTACAGAAATGGGGGAGAAAATGCCCCAGAGACATGCAGCAAACCCCAACTGCACAGAAAATGTGACTTTGTAGATGAAAAATAAAATCTTTTCCCAGTTCTTCAAAGAAGATGGGCTGCAGGTAAGATTTTGTCTCCAATAATTTACTTCCAGCCTCTCTTCCCAAAGAATAGCAAGATTTCAGTATCTAATTTGAGGCCACTAAGACTGAGCCATGTTTGCTCGTGCCTGAACTAACAAACAATGCAGATATCACAGGGAGAGCTGAACAGTATATGAGGAGGAGGAGATTGGAGTGGGTGCCAGGAATTCCAAATAGCAGTCCTCCCCCAGAGGGTTGGGTGCCAGGCTCTGTGGGATGGGCAGGCAACATAAATAGCCTTCTCCTGGATCCCTGTGGGACCTATGGTGGGTGGGCAGCTGGATTTCTTTTTGACCCAGTTAGCAGAAAGCTTTATGAGGGCTGGAGCTGGCCTTGCGTACAATGAGAGTAATAATAACTGACAATATGATTTCCTCATGATGGCAGCGACATTTAATTTATCCCTGAGAATGGTGTAGTGAGGTTTAAATGAAACACTATGTACAGAATGCTTTGTTTGGTGTGTGGCTTGTAGTAAAAGTTCAGCAAATATTAGCTCATAATAAGAGTTTGATTGTATGAAGAGACAAGTGCATAACTGCATTCCACACCTCATAAGGTCATTACCTGTCTGGATTAAAGCATAGCGGCTTCTCCGGACTTTGAATCTCCTACTGTTGTTGCTTAACAGTGTTCTAATAGAGTGCATCTTATAATGTAAGTTAACTCTCCTTAGCTCCATGTCTGATAATGAGATTTCAGAGACAGCCAATTGCAGCCCTTGACCTTTGGACTTGTTCTTAACACAGAATTACACTCAGTTCCCCAAGGTTCTTTCCTTGACCCAGCTTGTACAATATATAGATGGTTAGTGTAAGTGTCACCTTTATTCTCCTGATACGAGAGTAGGGGAGAAAGAGAACAGAGGATTTAGATGCCTAAACTAGGATAGTCAGCAGCTTATATTTGGGAGAGAGAGTATGCACACACACACACACACACACACACACACACACACACACACACACACACACACAAGCGATCCATGACAGTAAAAGCAGCTGCTGTTTGCTGAGTGTCTATTAAATTGCAACTTCTTTAGATACTTCCTAAGACAAGAAAAGCTGAATACAGAGGATAGATCCTCAACCTTTCGTTCTATTAGCCAACTCTTACACAATTTCCACAATCATTATGGTGCATATCATTGTGAATATCAGTTTTCTGAAAGCTGAATGCTTTCTGGCAAAACAATGTTTCATTTAATCCACACAGGCACTAGCCTATGCACTATGAAAAAGACTTAATTTCTGGATAGTCTTTCAGCACTCTTCCCTTGCCTCCTCCAGTCTCCTCCCAGTCTTAAAAAAGGCTCCCTTAACCTCACAACCAACTGGGTGAGTCATGGGGGAGGAGGCCAGTTTTTCTCATCTCTCCCCAAAACAAGGACCTGTTTTATTTTGGCTTTGCTTTCCCATATACCATAACAAAACAGAGAGAATGACCTGGGAAGATCACAGCAACCAGAATATCTGCCTCTGTGGATGCATCCAGCAGGTTACTAACCTTGCAGGGACAGTTCTCCTCCTGCCCACAAGGTCACATTATACATGGGTACAATAGAGATTATACTACTATTCTAGAGGTCTTTATTCATCTCCATAGGAAAACTGCTCATTAAATGATCTTTCGATATTAATGTGAATGTAAAAATGTGGGTTTATTTGATGACTGCCCTCACATATATGTGATATCTAAAGCAAGTGTTGAAGGCAATAAAAATGATTGGAAATCAATTTGTTATATACCTTAACTGTACAAACCTGGTAAGAGCTATCCTTAAGCTAAAGTGCCATTATTTGACAAGATAAGGGAAATGCAGAGTTACTTCAAAGACAAACAAATGATGTGAAGGTCTCCTGTTGCTCATCTGACACAGATACAAAATGAGTCATCTTTATCAGAGGCTTTATATGGGAAAGAAGGATGGATTTAGAAACCTACAGCAGAATCAAGCAGTGAAAACATGTTATTTGCCTAGATGCTATTTCACAAATTGCAGACATAGTACCCAATTTGAATGGCATGCATTAGACTCCTACCTAGCTCAAATTTTCTGACCAGAGTGTATAAATAAGAACGATTTTTCCACTGATCAAAACAGTATAATCTAAAAATCATTTCAGAAGCATCTTCATACAATTTTTTTATTTGACTCACAACTTAGATAGACAGTTTCTCAAAACTTTAAAAACAAGTCGCAAATCAGTGATCATTGTTTATTTTCCTCGTTTGAGATGAATATTAGTCTGGTTAGGGAATGATCTGAGCTCTTGAAATGAGATACTTGTGGTTCAAGTGACCATCAGCAAGCATCTTTCACGTCTGAGCTACAAATGTTTCACTTGAAGGAAGAGCTTGTTGACTAGGCTAGATCTTGTCATAGAAGGTTCTCTGTGCAAGCTCAAAGTCAGTGCTTTGACTAAAAGGAAGCAATGATATCTAAATTGAACAGAAGTTTCAAAAATCAATTTTACCAATCAATTTCTCCAGTTTATGGAGGATTCATTCATTTGCTACAGGCTCATCAGGAGTACAACTATATCTGAGGAACTGGTTTTGGCTTTAAAAGTATATAAAGTACAAATCTAAAGGTTCCATGTTTCTGGATTTTACACTCTGTTGGGAAGAAACAGAAAAATTAAGGCCCAATAAGAAACTTGGAAGTGCAGATTCTCCTGGGAAAATAAGAGTTCTCTGTTGAGAGCAATACAGCAAAAATATGAAGAAATGCAATCCAAAGCAATTTACCATTGAGATTTTCCCTTCAAAAGTTGTCACTTCACATCCATAAAATAAGAAGTGTCAATTAGGTTTTCTACTGCTGGGGCAAAACACTGTGACCAAAGAACAAGTTGCAGAGAAAACGGTTTATTTGGCTTACACTTCCAGACCATAGTTTAGCATTGGAGGAAGGAGGCAGGGGCCATGGAGGGGATCTGCCTGCTGCATGGATTTCCCTGGCATGCTCAGTTTGCTTTCTTATAGAGTCGAGGACCACCAGCCCAAGGATGGTACCACCTCCAATGAATTGGGCCTTCCCCCATTGATCATTAATTGAGAAAATGCCTTTGATTGGAAGAAAATGACCCCCAAAGAGATTGGTACTATTAGGAGATGTGGTCTTATTAGAAGAAATGTGTCACGATGGAGATAAGCTTTAAGGTCTCTTTTCTTAAGCTGCACTGAGTGTGACCGTCAGTCGACTTCTTGCTGTCTTCTGGTTAAGACACACCCAGCACCTTGTCTGCCTGCACACTGCCATGCTCCCCATGATGATGGTAATGGACTGAACCTCTGAAACTGTAAGCCATCATCACAAAAGTTTTGTTTGTAAGAGTTGCTGTGATCATGATCATAGTGTTTCTTCACAGTAATAAGAACAAGCAAACAAACACTAAGACAGCCTTACAGATTGATCTCATGGAGGTATCTCCTCACCTGAAGCTCCTTCCTCTCTGATAACACTAGTTTGTGTCAAAGTGACACATAAAACCAGCCAGTATATATGGGGATACCCATGAAGAAGAAGACCAGGTCAATCTGGAAGTGAGGAGATGATACAGAGAAAAATATAAGAACTTAAATTGTGATCTAGAAGTCAAAGAGAAGACTGAAGCTTGTTAGAGTCTAAGTCAATATGGTGTTAGCCCTTAGATTGAAACAGGATCCTCGTGGGGAGAAAGGGACCCTGTAGTGAGGAGTGCCAGATGGCTGGGCAAAAGGCCAAAGAAAATAGCCTGAAACTTTTATATTTCGTTCAGATAAATGGGTGTTTTTGACCTTAGAACTGTAACTACAGAATACGACAGCACAGTTTTAACTGAAGACTCAGCAAAGGATAAGTGAGCATCTGGATAGCTGAAAGCTGGGCAGACAGGGAGAAAAGAATTCTAAGATATTAAGTGGACTTAAATTTAGAATTGTAATGCTGTCTTGTCCAGTGGCCAATGATTAAAAAAACCTCAGAGACAGATATAGGGATTCAACCCCAAGACCAGAAAAGCAAAGCAGCCGGCCATTGGCTCTTACCTCAACCTCAGTCTGAAATGGACATCCTGCCACCAGGAATCCTCAATATGACAATGAGACTGAGAGCTGTCTCCTCCTGTCTTATATTCTTCTCTAGTTCTGGGATTAAAGGCATGCACCACTACCGCCTGGTTTCTATGGCAAACTAGTATGGCTACTGGGATTAAAGGTATATGTCATTGCTACCTAGTCTGTAAGGCTGGCCAGTGTTGCTCTCTTACTTTTCTGATTCTCAGGCAAGCTTTATTTATTAAAATACAAATGAAATGCCTCTACAATAGCAATGAGTGTTCCGTAGTTATTTTCTTGGGCAACATGGCTGACATATCTCAATTTTATAAAATTTTTCATCTTCTGGGTTTGCCTATTGATTTGCTTTCTTTTATGAATTTCCTGTCTCAGTGTCATTGATTTTGCTCTTGTTACTATATCATTTTAATTTTTCATTTTTTGAGAACTTCATAAACAAACACTATATACATAATTTCCCCCTACCTCTCAGTTCTCCAACCCTTCCCATGTGCCTCAACTCCTTAAAAAAACTCATAACTTCTCTTTCTTTAATTATTTATTTCTTTACTTAATTAGAATAGCACATTTGCTCACAACATTGGGCCTAGCTTGCCCACACCTCAGCCAGTGGGGCTGGCTCTGTTGCGCTGCCCACGTGAATTGCAAGGCCTCCTCTCCTGAGTGTTGCAGCTGGCAGTGGACAGGTACAGTTTTTCCACACTTCTGACCTCAGGGCCTGCTCTAAGCTGTCCTCATTACTTATCTGTCACAGGGCAGTGTGTGCCTGGAGAGAGCTGGCCCTGAGGTCACAATGGCAGGAAAGATGGTGCTTCCCCTCAACAGCTACAGCACTTGGGAGAATAGCCTCTAGGCCACACCTGGGCAACACAGCAGAGCTGGCTCTGAAGGTGCAGGTGTGGGAGATTTGACCCTGAAAGAAGTTAAAGCTGGAGAACTGGCTTCAACCCTTGTTCTTCACTGCTATGGATGAACTCACCAGGGCAGTACAAGAGAGTTCAACCTGATGATGAGAACGAGGGAGAGCTGGCAGGCTGACTAACTCAGCAACTACCCCAGGCCAGAACCAGGGTTATGAGCTGGCCCACCCAACATTCACCATATCTATGATTTGCTGCAACACTTGAAGGGACTTGTCCTGTAGCCCCAAAGCTGCAGGATATCCACAACACAGAACAACAGCAGGATAATCAAGAGGAGAGGGCCCAGCATCAATAGTGTAGTAGAAACCAGAGGCCTCGACCTAGACCAATGACTCTTAGCAATGAAGAGTTGCAAGGAAAAATATATAGATAAAGGGGTTTACTGTGTGACTCTCTGTGTCACACTAAAACTTCCATGACAAGATTGATTTTTCCTACTTTTTTTATCTTTTTATCATAAATTTTATTTTGTTTTAGGGTGAGGTTGCAAGGGCAGATGGTGGGTCTAAAGAGACAGGGAAATGAATGGGATAGAGATGCATGATATGAAAGACACAAATAATAAGTAAAAAGAGAAAATGTATACACAAATTTCTATTTATAATTTACTACTTTAGTTTAATTATTTGAAGAAAATCTGATATTATATAGATATGAAGTTTGAAAAGTGGGGACTGCCTGAGAAGCCAACGATAATGGCACTGGGACCTATCTCTTCTGCATGTATTGACTATTTGGGAAC
>JAQHUG010000068.1:7317617-7328934 GCA_028555095.1 Dicrostonyx torquatus | reverse complement strand
TCTCTCTCTCTCTCTCTCTCTCTCTCTCTCTCTCTCTCTCTCTGTATGTGAGTGTGTGTGTTTGTGTGTGTACTTCCAACTTGCACATAAGACATAAGCTCTCAGATACTGTTTCAGTGTCATGTCTACTTGTTTGCTTCCCAAACAAGTATATTGGCATTAAATCAGACAGTTTGATCAATAGAACGGAACTGAAGACCCAGACATAATTCCACACATATAGGAATATCCACTTTCTATTAGAGAAATCAGGAATACACTAAAAATTACTATCTCTAATAAATGGTGTTAATAAAACTGAATGTCTGCTTGCAGAAGAATGAAAATAGATTCATATTTATCACCCTGCACAAAACTCAAATACAATCTAACCAACGACCTCAAGATAAAACCAGTTAAAATGAAGCTGATGGGAGGAAAATTGAAAAATATCCTTAATTTTCTGAACAGAATACCAATAGCACAGATACAAAGATCAGTTAATAAATACAACCTCACGAAACTGAAAACCTTCTGTAAAGCAAAGGACATGGTCAGTCAGACAAAGTGGCAGCCTACGGAATGGAAAAAGATTTTTCTTTTACTAATTCCACATCCAATTAAGGACTAATTTTCAAAATACATACAAAACTAAAGAAACTAGGTATCAAAAAACAAAACAATCCATTTATAAAATGGAGTACAGATCTAAACAAAGAATTATCAGTATTGGAATCTTAAATGCCTGAAAGAAAACTTAAATAAATGCTCAACATCCTTAGTCATCAAGAAAATGCAAGTCAAAACTACTTTGAGATTCCATCTCACACTTGTCAGAATGGCTAAAATAATAAAATGAGTGACAACTCACGTTTGTGAGGGTGTGGAACAAGGGGAACACTTCTACATTGCTGGTGGAAGTCCAAAGATATACAGCTACTATGGAAATCAATATGATAGTTTCTCAGAAAGTATAGGATTGATCTACCCTAAAACCACAGCTATACCACTCTTGGGCATATACCCATAGTATGCTCCATCCTACCAGAAGGAAACTCGCTCAGCCATGTTCATTGTGGCTTTATCCACAATAGCCAGAAAGTGGAAAAAACTTAGATGCCCCTCAACAGAAGAATGGATAAAGAAAATATGGTACATTTACATAATAGAATACTACTATTACTATAGCTGTTTAAAATGACATTATGAAATTTGCAGGTAAATGGATGAACTAGAAAAAATCCAGAGTCTAGATAGCCTAGTAATGAGGAGTGAACAAAACACCACTGATCAAAATCAATGATAGATAGATAGATAGATAGATAGATAGATAGATAGATAAGCATAGATAGATACATAGATAGAAACGAATAGAAACAGGGATAGGTACAGAGATGATAGATAAATGGTTCTTAATGATATTCTGCTATACGCATAGATCATTATACAGAGAAAGAGTCTAACTGACAGTCTTCATAAAACCCCTCCCCTCAGAGCTCACGAAATCCTGTGGAAGAGGAAGGAGTGAGAAATTATAAGAGCCAGTGGGAATGAAGGATACTTGAAAAGCAAAGCACTCTGAATCAACTAAACAAGGTAAATGTGAACTCACAGAGACTGAAACAGCAAGCACAGGACCTACATTTAGTCTTCACCACAAACTCAGCATATATTTTGTAACTATTAGCTTAGTGTTTTTATCGGACTCCTGACTGTGAGAATGAGTGGCTCTCTGACTCTTATTTATGTCTGCTCTTGAGACCCTTTTCCTCTTGCTGGGTTGCCATATCCAACTTTAATAGAATAGTGTTTGCTTCATCTGATTATATTTTATTTTGACATGTTGAGTTGTTATCTCTTAGCACCCTGTTATTATCTAAACAGAACAGGAAGGGAGTGGATCCAGAGGGGAAGGAAGATGGTGAAGAACTAGGGGTTAGAAGGAGAGGAAACAATAATCAGTTTACATTGTAAGAGAATAGAATCTATTTTTAGTAAAATAAAAATGTAAAAAAAAATCATGATTTAAAAATGCTTATTTCCTACTTCCTCTGAAAGCCAGTTTGAAGTATGCAATCTTGAGACACATTGATCAACTCATACTGTATTATTTTTGCCCTAGAGTAGTATGAGTTGACATAACCTTTTCAAACCAGGATTTGAAGAGAGGGGGTAAAAGTTTGGTTGAAAATAAAATGTGACTTGTGACTCAAGGGCTTCAAACTTTTTAGAGAAGAGAAATCAAAAGATTGGGGAAGGTTTCAGACTACACTTCACTTTAAAATTTCATGCCAGAACTTTCACAGTCATTATAACCTAACATCTTTCTTAGAGTTGAGCTAGAAGTCTTCTATTGTTCTCACCTTCGGAGGCATCTACTGACATTACCAGCAGCATCCTGGAAACTAATTTATACCAGTGGACATTGTAAGCTGGTTGTAGGATGCTAAAATCTTGTTGAATGAAAGTATGTGCAAATGACTGAATGAAATAAGAAGCATGAAGAAAATAGTTTTGAGCTTTGGTTTACGTGCAGGCCTAATTAAAGGGTTGGTGGAGAAAATTAATGGCTCTTGATTCTATAATCTTAGACCCATGTCTATAGCTCACTGTAGGTTCTACCTACTGCACTGAGGAAGTGGAGGCATGAATGAACTCAACATGAAAACCTCAAAATGTGATCATACTTTTGATCAAAATAACAGTAAATTTGTAGGAAGTGATGTATTCATTGATATGGAGCAAAGGATGATGCTTTGTTGAACTGAAATTACAATAAAATACCATATGTGACAAATCAAAATCATAATGCAGGACAAAAGTCAAACTGACTTAAATAAAAAAAATTGGTGTTGATATCAGAAATACCTATTCACCAAATAAATTCAGAAGTGGAAAATGTAGCTGAGTTGAATTTGTGTACAGATTTCAAAGTTGTGTCCCTTGGGTAATTCAAGGCACTGCCCCATCAGCTGGACAGCTCTTAGTCAGTTTGTGTCTTAGCATAATTGCATATCTAGTTTCTCTGTTGTTAAAAAAGTGGGGGGGTACAAAAATATCACTTTGTTCTCTAGAAGTGCTCTTGTGGGTGTTCAACATGTTAATTTGGGTGCGATGTTTGTAATGGTGGCCTGTCATGTAATGACTGCTTAATAATTACTGCTCATATTACCATTAATCTTCCAATGACATTCAACTTCCATACAAGATGGGAGAAATAAATCATATCAATTTTTCAAAATGTGTAAGAGTAGGTCAATGAGCTTCTGACATGGTTGGAAGAATATGCTTGGGGGATAATTATTCTTGAAACTATTATTTTTAGTCTTGATAGTAATAATTGTGATCATTACCATTCACTGAGTTTGTACCTTGTCTTGCAGTAACTGCCTAAGGAACTTCACACTTTCATTAAAGCCCCTGCTTATAACTGTGCAAAGGCAAATACAATGGTAGAATCAAAACTTGCAGCTGGATAGAGTAGTAAAAGGATTTAGAATCACAAATTTAGAACTATTAAGAACCACAACTCAACAGTGTGCCTGATTGCTGTGTAATCTACACTATTTTTATTTCAACATAAGAAACTTAAACCTATATAGATGAGTTCCAAGAAAAAGCAATATAGAAACATAAAAGAAAATAAAATAATCAAATAGGTTAAAGGCTGATATACTTTAAAATGGCCAGCATATATCCCACTCTTCCAATTTAGTAATATAAAAGCCTAATTGGAAGAGTTTTGTCAATTATTCCCCCTTTTCCTCTAAATCTAAGTTATCAATGTAACTGGAAGAAATTTGAGAGTAAGAGGATTGAGGGTAGCTACTATAAAAATGAGAACATTAAAAGTAGGATGAAAACAGATACTTCGGATTTTTCAGAAAACCAAAGTGATAAAAGAACTTAACTGGAACCCAGCACTTTGGACAGCAAATCACTTTATTTTCCCATCAATTAGAGTGTGATGGGAAGTCAGTAACAAAGGACAATGGTTAGACTTAGGACTACAAGAATTGAAAGTTGCTTGGAGACTACTTTTTAAAATTATCTTGTCGCTATAGCAGTTATCTTCCCACATAAAATTTTAAAACAAAGAGGCTTAAAGTTACAACTATTTGTATGCTCAAAAATCTGTTATTTGATGTATATTTTTATCAGCAACACTTGGGTAGTATTTACCATAATCCCCTTGAAGCTATAAGCAGATGACAAAGCCTAGGAATCTAGATGGTTCAACAGCCTCAGGTCTTTGACTATGTTAGCTAAGGCTGGCAAGCAAAGAACTTTGGTAAAACTGTACACCATTCCTTTAGTGAAACAACCTAGACTTCAAAATAAAATCATAGTAACACGCCAAAGGGTGGCTTAATATTAAGTCTCAAAATGTAGGTTGATTGCTGAGGTGTGGGCCAGTTATATGAACCATTAGTATCCATTGACCAAAGACAGTCAGAGAACAAAGCCCAGAGTCATTTTAATAGATACTACTTGAGAACATACTCATCAGCAGACATCTCTAATTGGCTACCATTTATGTGATTCTCTACCTTAATGACCAAAATACAAGCAGAAATCAGTCTGTGTGTTTGAGATCTACTGCATCCCCTAACATGAGGTAGGACTTTTGATCTCTTGATCAAAACAATATATAACATTGCTTAAATGATTTCATGCTCACATGTCATTATCAAATACCAAGGCTAAAGGAATTTTGCTACCTTCACATTCTCCGAACAATAAAAGGGAATTTCCAGTGGTCCCCTTTAATGCTAGGTTTAGTGCTAACTCACCTAGCAATGGGAAGATTCCTGAGGTCCTCAATATATAATCTATAGCTGTTACCCCCAAGTTAAATAGTGCTTGTGTTCAAACAAAATAATGATTTCTCTTTGTCTCCTTTGATTTACAGGGATAAAATTTCTCCCAGTAATTATATGGTGATATTTTTTTAAAAAGGAAAAACCTAAATAAACTATAAGCAAAGACTTACTTGGCAATAGTTAAACATAGAGTTACAGATATATATTAGAAGAATCACTCTTTAAATGCCCCACATGGTAAGACAGTAAATATGTTAGTGGCATATCTTCTTCTGAAGAAAAAACACTGAAATACCTTCATTATTATGAAGGTAAAAACTACAGAAGATAATTTTGTCACTAGTGGCATGAAGACAAAGACAAGTACCTCTTTGCATCTCCACATAAATGGGAGGCTGAAAGGGTTTCCCAGTAGCTCTGCAAGCTCTGTATCAAAGTTAGTGTAACAGCATGAGATTCTGTTTCCAGGGTGATCCAGAGGCAATGCCTGAATGAAATGCCAGGTGTTCTCCCATGGGAAAGGAGGATGCCGTTTGCATTCTGTCTTGGAATGACTGATGAACATGAATAACCAGTGACAGAGGAGGATGTGTGCTGTAGATGTGATTCATTTCCCATCAAAGATTTCTCCTCGCCAGTACATAGGATCATTGCCAAGAAGGAAGAAGTGGGATCAATACTACACTTTCCACCTGGCTACTGATACAACTAGGCAACATGACTGACTACTTGGCTAGTATGAAACCAATGCAGGTAATGAGCACATTTCCTCGTGTAGTCAATTAATTAAAATAAAATTTAAGCCGTGTAATCATTGTTCACAGCTTTGTCCTCTTGTGGTACTCCTAACAGTGGAAATAAGAGCTGCCTATGACTCTTTTACTGGCTTTTGGGACCTTACTTCTCATACTGGGTCTCATTGCCCAGTGTTAATATGCAAGGAGGTGCTTAGTCTTATTGCAACTTAATCTGCCATGTTTTCTTGATATTCATGGGACCCCTGCCCTTTTCTAAACAGAAATGGAGGAGCAGTGAATTGTGGGAGGTAGGAGCAGAGAGGGGGTGTAGAAGGAAGGTCTGAGAAGAAAGGAGGGAGGGAAAACTATGGCCAAGATATTAAATAAATAAATTTATTAAAAACAAAACAAACAGAAAACCAAAATCATAGATTTTCATCATGGGACATTTCTTCTCGCAGCAGAATCTAAAACAAGGATTTGGGTAAACGACTTGGCTAGTAGTATCCACTGAATAAAACGGTAAAGAGGAACCATTATGAGATAAGGAGCATTAGGTAATCATGGGTCTGAGTTCAGCTTGACGGTAGCTTTAGCTAAATACTCTAGGGAGCAGTAATTTCCCAGAGTTATTTCCACTTTGAAAAAAATAGAGGAGCCTTTTGTCCCAGTAGATTAGTAGAAAAGGGCATCACCACTTTCTATCTGAGGCAGCCCCTTCAAGCCAAGGCCTATTCTCAGGAGATAAGCTGTTGGCTGCCACCGTTGTATGATGTGTTTCCCTGGTAAATGCTGGAGAATCCCTGACAGCATCCACCATTTTCAACTCCTAGTACTGCTCAGCCCCCTCCTTGCACTGCTCAGCCCCCTCCTTGTACTGCTCAGACCCCTCCTTGCACTGCTCAGCCCTTCTCCTTGCACTGCTCAGCCCTCTCCTTGCACTGCTCAGCCCCCCTCCTTGCACTGCTCAGCTCCATTCCTTGCACTGCTCAGCCCTCCTCCTTGCACTGCTCAGCTCCACTCCTTGCACTGCTCAGCTCTTCTTGCTTCTCACACAAGCTTCCCTCTGTGCACATCATGTTAGTCACAGTTTCAGAAAGTCTGTGAGACGATGGCTGCCTGGCGCTGTGGTCTCATGGCCATAATGAATGCTTGCTGGGTTTTTCCTCATCCTCTGCTGTAGACTACCCTTACACCCCTATCTAGACTTGCCTGGCAGAGTGACACACTTGGGATTGTGTATGGGATCTGAGTCTCTGGCTGCTGTGATTTATCAGAATATGATTTTTGTACTTGTACATTAGAGTTAAAACTGCATGAGACTAGTAACAGTGAAAAAACATGTAGTGTTATATGTACATTTTCTCCACAATGAAATATGCCCTCTCTAGGGAGAAGAGAAGCTCCTGAAATTTAGAAGGTTCAGAGAGCAAAAATATTACAATATTGACAGGGCGCCTCCCCAAGGTTATAAAACAGTAAGCAAATATTGGGAAAGATGAGACTGCCCAACAGCCTGAGTTAACTGTAAGCTGTGCTGTGAGAGCCTGGGATACAGAATTCCTGAATTGTCACCCATACTGGGGTAAGCTTTTAGGTGGTGCAGCTGTCTTTGAGTCATCTAGACATGTGTGAAATACTTTCTTTGGTTTGTCATCGGTCCTCTATCTAGAGTGACTACACATCTATTTGTGTCAACAGGAAATTCATGCAACGAGCTGCAACTATTTCTTCATGATAATCTGAGTCGGTTACTTCTATCATAGCCCAAAGTCTTAATCTGCTGGCCTATAAACATAAAGTAGCTAATGTAACAAGACTGCAGTCATAGCTTCATGTGCACTGTGTAGTGAAACCCTTACTGTACCCCATAGCAATATCCTTACTCTCTGGGACCAAGGAATTTCAAACCAGGAAGACAGTTCCAGCTATATTTTTGTTATTGGTTTTACCAAAAGACCCAGAGAGTAAACATTTTAGGTTCTTTAATGCTATAAACAATTTCTATGTTAGATCTCTTTTTTAAAAACAATCTTTAAAATATACCTCTAAAAACTCATCTTACTTCCTGGAATAATGAGAAACATGCTATGGACAATTACCCACCTATCCATGATTTGTTGAGAAATGCTCTATATTAATAGAGTGTGGCTCATATGAACTAGAAACAGAAATAACCTGCATAGATATTTGTCTTTGTTAGGGTTTTCATTGCTGTGAAGAGACACCATGGCCACAATAACTCTTATAAAGAAAGCATTTAATTGAAGTGGCTCACTTACAGTTTCAGAAGTTCAGTCCATTATCATCAAGGCAGGGAGCATGGTGCTGGAATGTAGAAATGGTGCTGGAGCTGACAGTCCTTAACATTCTGATTTAGAGACAACAGGAAGTTAACCGACTACCTCACTGAGAGCAAAAGAGACCTCAAAGCCCACCCGCACAGTGACACAGTTCCTCCAACAAGGCCATACCTCCTAATAGTGCCACTCTCTCTGTGAGCCATTTTCTTTCAAACTACCACAGTATTGCTAGTGGTCATATACAAGGCTACCCCTAAGTTCTTGGAATTCTCTGTGTGCTAGTTAGTTTTATGTCAATGAGACACACAAACTAAAGTTATCTGAAAGGAGGGATTATCAAATGAGAAAATGCCTCCATAAGATCCCTCTCTAAGGCGTTTTCTTAATTAGTGATTGATGGGGGAGAGCTTAGCCATTGTGGGTGGTGTATTGCTGGCTGGTGGTCCTGGGTTCTATAAAAAAACAGGCTAGCAAGCTAATAAACAGAAATCCTTAATGGCTTTTGAGTTTCTGTCCTGACTTCCTTTGATGATGAATAGCAATATAGAAGTGCAAACCAAATAAACCCCTTCCTTTCTAACTTTCTTTTTGGTCATGGTGTTTTGTTGCAGCAACAGGAACCCTAAGTAGGACACTATAATATATCTGAGTTCTGATGAAAAGCATCTGCTGTTGGGTCTTCACACAGTTTCTGTCTCAGCTAACCCACCGTTAACCTTTATAATCCACTGTGTAAGCATTAGGGCACCTGAGTAGCCAACAACAGAGACTGGGTAATGTCAGTTGGCCAACTCATTCTGTCCATTTGGTTGTTTAGTTCCCCTTATACAGTGAATATCCTTTGATGGTATTCAAATGCACTGCAAAATTTCTCACAACTTATTTGCATTCAGAAATTATTTCCAATTTTTAAATAAAATATTAATTGTGTGAAATAATAGTCTTGACTATGATACAGATTGATTCGATTCTAGCAAAAACCTATAATGCTCTAAAGCCATCAGAGTCCCCGACTTTTACATCTAAACTCTTTGAGAAGTCTGAGGAAGTAAAGACCAAGCAATGATGGTACAATTACCAATGACCACCTCAAGGGCCACAATGTCCTTTGGGTGCCACTTTCTTTACTCTCTCATCCCCAGGGCATTGTCAGATAAAATTTAAGAAAATAGCTAAAAGTGACTTTTAAAAGTATAATAAATAATTCTCAGCACAGCACTTATATATTCCAATCTAAAATTTGTGAAATAGTTAAAATAAAAAATTACCCATGATGGGTTGGGTAGATGGCACAGTCATATATGCATAAGGATCAGTGTCCAACCTTCAAAAACAGCACACACACAAAAAGAGGCATAATCCTGCATTCCTGGAAAGTAAGTAGGGTTGGAGAGGCAGAGTTATGGTGGGGCCTGTGGCTTGCTGGCCAGCCAGGGTAGCGTAATTAGTTACCCAAGACACCATCTTAGAAAATAATGTAGAGGAGGATTAAGGAAGATGCCTAAAATCACTGTATAGTCTCCACACTCATGCTCTAGCAGACACATGAACACATATGTGTATACACACATCAACTGTTATTTACATGAAGCAGATTTAATGGATCATACTACATTTTTACTTGATTAGTTTATCAAGCTTCCATTATCTCAATATGTTGCTTCTGCTGCTGAGATTTCTTTGAAATAACCTCCTTCGTCATGTCTCTTTATAATCGTGTTGAAGACTCAATCATGAGTGGCTTCCTGTAGTTTGCATTCCCTTCACCCTATTGTGCCTTGCTGCTTTCTCTCTTGTCTACAGAAGAAAATTCAACTCCCTGAATATGAAGCCCAAAGCCACACCTGTGAAAATTTCCTCTTCTTATTATTAAAATAACTGTTTTATCAGTTATGTCCCCAAGCAACATTTACCTATAAGATAATGTACATACCATACAGTTTTTTTTATGATTGTTTATATATTGTTCTCTCCCAGGGGGTTTGTAAACTTCAAATTCTCCATTTTTTTCCTCTTCTGCTTCATCAAAACCTCAGCATGCAGAATAAAAATGGTAAAATAATTCCCACTTCAATTGGGTTCTTTCACAATGTGTCAACCACTGCAGTATTAATTGGGCATGAAACATCCCATTTAAACACAAACAGCAGTAATATCAAAATCATACTTTACTATAAAATCTGTATTACTGAGAAACTTCTTGTATTCTTTCAAAGAGCAGATTAGTCTTTCCACATTGCAACATCTCTGTTTCATTAAGTGTAGATACCTTTCACAAAATCTGGAAAAGTACTTCAGGGAACTCTACCTAGCAACAGCTCAACCTCAGTATCATATTCATAAATACATGCATCTGGACATATCATGGAAGACACAACAGGCATAAGCTGCAAAAACTTGTGATTTACTGTTTCTCAGTTGGGTAAAACTACATGTCCCCTCAAAGTGCATGTACTTGCTGTAGAGAAAGCGAGAACTTCCAGATGTAGGACTCAGTGCCAAGCCCAGAGAGGAGCAACATATTGTGAATCTTACAAGTTCTAGTGCTTTATTCTGTCAGCACTTTTTAGATGATTCTAGATTCCTTGAGGATATAATGAAAGAATACCAATAATAGCAAATGGAAATGGCATGTTCAACATCAGTTTTGTTTGGGTAGGAAAAATAAAACAGAAAAAATAATATGTGAGGTGATACATCCAATTGGTCAGGTTCAAAACATATCACTTCCTTGGCATAAAACTGTTTTAGGCATTGGAAAAGTGAACTGGGGATATATTTTGTACAAAGATGTTCCATAGGGAGCAGATTTATATCTTTTACCAGTTTTTGCACAGATTTGATCTAGCCCTACCCTATGTAGTGCCTGACACAATACTATGTGTAGTCTATAGGCTCAAGAAATATTTTTAACAAATTAGTAGAAGGCAGTAAACACCACATATGTGACAAATAAATCAAAGAGCCATTTGTCTCAGAAAAAGATTTTCTCCAGAGGAACATGTGACATTTCAGATATTGAAAAGTGTCCATTAGGCACTTTTTTCTATGCAAAGACTTATAATTATTTACTGTGCTCTAAATGATAAAGTCACAACTAATTTTTTCTGTGCATATAAATAGCAACTTTAAACCATATTCACTGCTCCATGGTCTGTACAAATAAAACAATAATTTCTAATTTATTATAAAAAACAATCAATATCTTAAAACAAAACATATAGGGGCTTTCAAGTAGGATTAAGGTACAGCCAAAGCATACAACAATTCTCTTAGTGACCTGTGATACATCCCTCAACTTTCCAAAGTTGTGTTTTGAACTAAACATAGTCACAAAGATTTAGTGTATCCGTTTTTTTGTGTGGGGGGGTTGTGTTTTACAATTGAAATAAAATGGATTTGTCCAAGTAAGGTTCATTTTTATCTAGCTAACTTCCATGTCTTGTGTTGCTAAAACATTCTTTACAGTATTTTT
>JAQHUG010000068.1:7288008-7300578 GCA_028555095.1 Dicrostonyx torquatus | reverse complement strand
ATTCAGAAAGATCTGGGTTTAAATAAAATACATGAATTTTATAAAACATTCCATCATAATGTTAATCCCAACATAGAGATTAAGACCACTACCACAATTTGAGCCAAATTTGAAGCAAGATTGATTTTGATTGGGGTCCACCCCAGAGCTGGCCAGCGACTGCCTCCTGAGTCAGCTTAAAGAGAGCAGCCCCAAATCTACCTCTTAGACCCCTTTTAAAGAGTAAAATCATGAGTAGTTTTACACAAGTTAACAAGGAAGACAATGGTGCAATAATGAAATAAAAAGACAAAGAAACAAAAAAACTTTAATAACAAGTCATTGATTAAGTTCAGGGAGGTTTAGGAAGTGTACGGTTATCCTCAAAAACAAATCAAGGTTGTGAGTTGGAGAAGGTCAGGTTCCAGGAAAGAGAAAGCATTTCAACTCTCACAGAAAATAGAAACTTATTTTTTAAACTACAGCATAATGGCCCTTGCCTTCAAAATTAAGTCAGGCAGGTTCCTCAATAAACAGGGTTCACATTCAGTTAGCAGTTATTATATTCCAAGTGCTATGGTAAGCAACTTAAATGCATTTTCCCATTTCCTTCTTAGGTATTCATGTTAACAGAGTTTCAGGTGTCTCATAAATGAAGCAACTGCATTCCCATGCCTGCGTTCAGAGTCACAAGACAAATGAAGCAATAAGAAAACGGAGGTCAAAATGCCATTGGTATGCATCAACATCACAAAAGATCAGGAGGTAAATTCTGAAGGAAGAAGTAGCCTCAGTTTCAGACAGCAATTGTTGCCCCAGGAACTAGACCCTTAAGTTGTCCCTAATTAATACACAGTCTACTAAGCAAAAATATAGACAAGGAGAATTTTAAGGACCAAGTGATATGTATAGGTCTCTTTTCACAGAGCTTGCCAGGCTTGGGTCTCCTCCTCTGGAAAGAGATTTTGAGATATTGAGTTATATGAAGTTCACTGGGTGTGTTTTAAGGACCAGCAAAAAGAGATTTGAGGAAGGGAGGATTGGCCAAGGATGTTATTGAACTGGGAAGTAACATTTTAGCAGAGGCATTTGTATATAACCTGTTGTAGTGAGGCTGCTTGTTAGTTCCCAGCTGTTCAGCAGCTCAGACCTGAAATAATCACTTAGAAACTATATCATTTGAATCGCTTCTTGGCCAAAGCTTAAGCATATTTTTATCTAGCTCTTACATCTTAATTTAACCCATTTCTATTAATCCATGCTTTACCATGAGGTTGTGGCCTACCAGGTAAGTGTTAGCATGTCTGTCTCCACGGCAGCTCCATGGCTTCCCTTTAACTTTGCCTTCTTCCTCCCAGCATTCAGTTTAGTTTTCTCCATCTACCTCTATTCCCTGCACAAGCCCAAGACTGTTTATTAACTAATGATATTCACAGCATACAGAGGGGAATGCCACATCACCTCCCCTTTTCTGTTTAAATAAAAAGGAAGGCTTTAACTTTAACATAGTAAAATTACATAAAACAGTTATCAAGCAAGAATTACAGTTACAATATTTATATCTACTTTATCTTTTATCATATCTAAGGAAAACTATAACTATAAATTCTTCAACTCCATCAAAAAATTCAGAAGAATATGTTATTACCTAAGGAAACAGAAAGCACATTGCAAGCAACTTCCTAAACTCTAGAATTGACAGAGACATCTCGCTGCCTAGACATTTACCCAAATTTCTTTGTACCATTGGGGCATCAATCTTCAACCTACAGGCCCATAGTATCTGACAGACTTTTCCATGAAGCACGAAATTTCAAAGACAGTTCCACCTATATTGGCAGTTTGTCAGTTTGTCAGTTACTTTCTTCTGTGTCCTGCAGAATGTCTGGTAGACTCTTTCATAAAGCAGGAACCCAAAAGAAATATCTCACATTGAGGCAAGTTAAACAGTCATTTTCTGCAGATTCTGCATATCCAGTTTATCAAGCAGTCCAGGCAAGAGCAGTTTCTTGCCCAAATGGCTAACCAACTCCATAAGGAGCCTCTTCGATGCCCAGCTTTCTCTTGAAGTAATTGGGGCTGTTTGGAGCAGATGTGTCTCACTGTCATGACAAGTTCTCAGTTCTTAAAACATTTTAAATGCCATATTCTTTAACCTTTGAAATGTTTGAAGAATGCCTATCCATCTGAAATACATCACTATACATCTAGAAAATCTGACTAACATGACTACAAGCTTGACTATTGTAGATGATTATATATTAACTTATATTTCTTAATTATACATTACATTTTCAAATGAGCTGCACAAATGCAATACCTTAATCAAAAGCAAAAATATAGACATAACAAAGTTGACCTTAAATTTATATTAATATACCAAGATCCATATCAATGCAAATTATCCATCTCTATAGCAATAAACCAAAGAGGTCTGGAGCAGGAATATTTGTCTGGTGTTAAGGCAGAGACCTAAGACCTTGTGTTCTTAAAATGATGAGACTTTGGTTGCAGGCTGATCAGAGTAGGCAGCACACATTACAAGTCGGCTCCCTTTGTTTCCAGAGATTCTGTATTCATGACTAACCTGTAAGACATCACCAGTCAATAGTACTACAACTCAGCAAAACACATCCTGGCTCTTCAAAGGTGGGATATAGGCAAAAATTGCATACCTTAAGCAAGTAGCCAATCATAATTGGCCATCAGAAATGTATATACACACATGGCAATAGAAAAAGGAAAAGATTCTTCAAGAACATGGATCACAATTATACTCATTTATATATAAATTAAAAAATTATAAAGATACCTTTTATTTGAAAGAAAAAATATTTAGATGCTTTTTGTAACCAGGATAATTGACAGATCTAATGTGACATTTGTCAGAATACAGCAATTTTCACAGAACTAGGGGGGAAAATTAAAGTCTGTGTGGGACCATGGAAGATTCTAAGTAGTGAAAGCAACCCTGCACAAAGAGAATGAAACCAAAGGTATAACTAATCAAAAATGTCCTACATTGTTGTAACCAAACACCAAGGTAGCAGCATAAAACATGAAATATGAATCCACAAAACAGAAGGGAGGACCCAAAAATGAAATCCATGAATGCAAACTTATTTTAGTTAAAGATAGTTAAAAAAAATTTCAATGGATAAAAATGTCTGGCCAATAAATGGTGCTGGGAAACTAGGCATCTGTACAAAAAAGAACAAAATTAGCCCTACATTCAAATACTCTATTTAAAAGCAACTCAAAATGGAATAGAAACTTAAATATATGAGAAGAAATCACTAAAAGAAAGCCTAGGTGAAATGCTTTGGGATATATTTTTTAATATTATCCCCAAAGTTCAGACCATGAAATCAAAATTGGCAAAGGGGATAATAATCAACTAAAAGTTTGCATAGCACATGAAACCATTAGTACATAAATGAGACAACCACAGAATGAGAGATGATATTTAAAAATCATCATATAAGAAATTTATAATCAATATATATTTAAGGAATTCAAGTAAAACAAATGCCCTGAAAAGTAATCATTAATATCACATATCTACAAACCCTGTGACCTGTAATAGCCACCTGCCTGAAAGACACCTAAGGGCTGCCCTATCAAAAAGCCAAGGCAGTTTTCTTTATTCAACCAATGAAAGCAACCCAAATACATAAGAACCCTCCTACACCACAGAAGGACCCTCCTACACCATTTTATTGTGACATTTTCAGACAACATTTCTCTAGCTCCCATTCCTTTGCTGTAGCTCCTGTTCCCTGTGCTCTCCTGAAGGTCCCTTTTCTCATCCCAAAGCTTCTATACCCCTGAGGTAACCTCTTTTTTCTCCTCCCTCTCTGAAGATACTTTCCCCTCTTTTGGTCACCTTTCCAGTTTTGTGTTTTATTATCACCACAATCACATATATACACAAATGCTCAACCAAGAAAACACATACACAAGAAACATATAAACTAAACAGATTATAGTTAGGAATATATGTGTATATAGAAATACATATAGGCATGCAGTAATAATCAATGAAAAAGGAGGTCATGAATTTGAAAGAGAGCAAGGAGAGAATTATGGGAGGGTTTAGACTTTAAACTTTAGAGAGAAGAAAGGGTAGGAATAAATGTAACTATATTATATATCTCAAAAGTAAAAGCAAATTCCGTACATGAAAAAAATTAAGGTCTAGGATCCACATATGTTTTGTGTTTACATTTCTGAGTCTGAGTCACCCCATTTAATATAATTTTTAGTTTCATTTATTTTCCTACAAATGCTATGTTTAGGAGAAATAATTTTCAATGTGGAATTCACCAGACTAACTATTGACAATAGCTGCCTATAAGAAATGACCCATGTTAGGGTTGAGAGAGATGCCAGATTATTCTGCTTGCTTATTTTACATTGAATGCATGCCTTGAAGTGTCATGCTGTGTCCTATGAATTTGTAGAATTATTACATGCCAATTAAAGTTTAATTAACAAGAAATATAGAGATAGGGATGGGATTTACAACTAATTTGAATTCACATTATTGCCTTTGTCTACAGAGCGTGAATACTGAGTAGCTGCAGAAAATATGAGGAGGCTTCAGTTGATTACATAAATTGACATCTGGCCTCTACTGAAAACAGAAAGCAGGTTTAAGATGGTTTATGTTAGCCAGTGGTAACATGTACGTTTGTATTTGTCTGAATATTACTGACCGCTTCTCCTATTAGAACACCATATCTTACTTTAGCGGATTCCAGACAGTTGTAAATGCTGTTAAAATGATTTCCCTTCACATGGGATCAGAATGTGCCTTTCTCTGAGCTTTACACAGTTTGCAAATCCTACAGAAAACAAATGACAAAAATGAGGACAATACAGATACCCCAATGACGAATCTACAGAAAATAAGAGCCTCCTTTGTTGGAACTTTAACAATTTAGCTTATTTTGCATAAATTAATTTTGAGTTCCTAAGTTAATCATCCATTTTCCCAGTCAGGAGCTACTGTTGTTATGTTGTTACACATGTTTTGGATAATACTGTGCGTATGCTTATAGTTGTACAACAATTCTAATTTTCTTTTATATATTACACTAAAAATGTTGTTAAAAACCAAAAAGCATTACTCTCAGATTGTAAATTCTTCAACATCCAAAACCAGCACCTTCAAGCTAAGTGATATAATTTAAAAATATGTTTACCTTTGAATATATATAATGTTACATATACTTTATAATAATATAAATTTGTGTATGGTTTTTAGTACTTGTACAAATGAAGTATCATAGCCTAGGGATTTGATTTCTAAAAGCAAGATAAACATGAAGTCTGGGAAGATGGCTCAGCAGGTAAAGATGCTCGCTATGCAAGCATAGTAATGTGAGTTCAATCCTTGAAATACATGCAGCAGTAGAAGTAAAGAAGTGACCTTACAAAGTTGTCTTCTAACCTCCACCTGCTTGCCATGTCTGGTATTCTACACACACACATGATGCAGCCACCCCATAAAAATAAATGATGAATTCTTAAAATGTAAATATGAAACAGAACTGAAAAAGGATTAATGTTAAGTAATTTCATAGCTAGTAAGAATTTTCTCTTTAAATCTTATTCCACAGAGCTCTATTTGAACTTGTAAAAACAGTTGCAGTGCTTATTTTTATATCTACATTATCATCATACTAACATTTTCCAAGCACTGGTAGCAATTGCTGAGAACCAGCAATGTCAATAGAACACAGACCCCACAAGGAAGTGAATTTACCTGGGGTGCCCACCTGCCAGCATTTGGATCAGAGACTGATACATAGTCCTGGTGCCTCAGTTGATAATCAAATGAAACGCATCAGAGTTGCATAAAAGTTGCATTACAGAAGGATCAAAATTGCAATTATTTCTTTGCAGATGAGCCAAGTTTTCAAACTGGATCTCTATTCCTCTGTACATCCTCCAGGATTAAACTTTGAATTTTATCAACTAGAGTAGTGACTATTCATTACTTTAATATATTTCATATATATGTGAAAGATATAATGTGCTTCAAATTTTAATTTCAAAGGAAAGCCAGGGCTTGTAGGGGAGAGGTTATAGTAATGGAAGAAAAAGGTGGACTTTTAGAATGTGATGTCTAATCATTTGGAGAGCAATCCAGAATTTATGATACGACAACTTTGGCAAGTCCATCCTTATGTCTCAGGGTTGTGATCCTAGCTACTTTGGAGACAGAGATAGAAACATTGTTGGTTCAAGTACAACCTGTGCAACTTATCAAGATCTGTCTCAAAATAAAACTAATAAGAGAATGGTAACTTTGGGAAGTGGATACCACAGACCACTTGCAGCCAGCCTGCCACTGTATTCTCCCTGGGGTAGTTGTAACTCACAGTAGTTTGCAATCCATGGCCACTATGTAGGTGCTATGCAACTCTCTAGGAAACCAGCTTGGCAACTGAGAATCACCACTCTCCCCTCACACTCCAATAAACTGAAATCCCCCTGAAGACATTAAAATTAAGTTCTTAGGTCTGCATGATTACAAGCAACCCAGTAGTTAAACTATTTAACCCCTGAAAAACATGGACCCTGACACTGAAATCAGAGATGACTTTAAAAACAGAGATGTCAGGAATGGCCATGTACTGACTGTACTAGTTTGTTACTGGTATATAACATGACGTCTAAATATCCGTTTTGTTAACATATATTTACTGTCTCACACTCTCTGAATCAATAATCTGGGCACAGATTAGCTGTGTCTTCTTTCCATGGTCACATAGCCTGGAAAAAATATGTAGACTGGTGCTGTTCAAGATTTTTTTTCAAAACTCAGAGGGTTGTTGGCAGATCTTCATAGCTGAAGAACTTAGCCCGTTGGGTTTGTCTATCAGTTTCTGCCATTTAGCCCTCTCCAGGGATTTAACACATAATAGAATTCTTATGGAGTAAGCCTGCTAAAATGGTCTCACTCGACCGTCATCATCATAGCAATGCCTAATGAACTTTGTCATCTATCATAGACTAGTCAAGAGGTGTATGTTCCTCTCTTCCATATTGTATTAGCTGGAAAGAAGCAGAGATTCCACCAGTTGTCAAGAGGAGGAGGCTATGGAAAACAATGACTCACTGAGACTTGACTACGATGTAGATATAGTACTTTTCCTCTTATTTTGCCTCTCAGCTGAAGAGAGCTTTGAGTACAGTTGCTGTTCATTCTATTTGGTGACAGATGCATTAAGGGCTTTGGCTCACATACTACATAAGAAAAATAAATATGTAATCATCAGCATGAAAAATAAATAAATGGTATCTCAGCCTGAATCTCTGACACAGTGGAGCATACTTGCTGGATACTAAAACTCAGTGAGCTAAATAAAGGATTTTTATTTCCTTTCAATATTACACACCCTTAGGAGGATGCTCAGAAAAATGATCAGAGAACAAACATCAAACTTTACATGTATGAGGATCTTCTAAAAAGCCTATGAAGCCACAGATCCTTGGTTCCCATCAGGCTCTGTCTTGATCTCTCTAAAAGGAGGCCTATAAATTTCTAAGTTCAGATTGTTTAAGACTCATAAGGGCAGGAAATTTCTCTAGATATTTATATTGATAAATAAAATACTCTAAATGATCAAATCCCACAACTCAGTAAGCTAAATCTCTCTACACCAAATAACATTTTAAACACAAGTGTAGTAAAGATATAGTTTTTTTTCATCAGAATTAGAAGCAAAATTAGGAAGTGGAAGGCTTGGTAAGTGGAAGGCTTTAAGGTTCTTCCTATGTGTAAAAATGTTTTCGAAACATGTCGCATCAGTAATCAATACCCCGCTTTACAAAACACTTGATACTGTGCCTCCCCTCTTCTTTAGTAAACTGATGACCTCATCTTTAATGGTGGCAGTCAGGAGATCATCACTAGACTTCACTTCAGTGCAGTCCTTATCTGTCACTTCCTGTCCCCTCACCAGTGGAGTGGCGCTCTTTAGGATGGCTATGAGAAACAACTTATTCTGAACATTCTATTGCATTAAAATCTATGGTACTTTGTTGATCCGTGAAAATTAAGTGTTTGGGACAGATTGCCAGACACAATCAAATCAGTTATTTTTGTCTTTTTATTCCATCCCTGGGGCCTTTATGGAGGATTATAGTATTGAGTTCCAACTGTCTATGGGTATGAGGAGATTGTTAACACACCTGGCCTGGATTTATCCTTAGTTAATTCTTTTCAGAGTACCTCCTATTCTTTGATTTGTTACTTCTTAAAATAAATCATACACACAAAATCCTTAATCTGGTGCTCTGTTTCTTGTCACAGCCCGAGAGAAGGTAACTGGTATTTGAAATAGCTGTGGAAGGCAGACTCGACCTCCATTTATTGGACTAAAGATCTTATCAGTTAAATGATAAATATCTCATTGCCATTAATAGTGGAAACCATGACACCCTGTGGTATATGATACATATGACTGTCTGAGTTTTTCATCCAAGTAAATTCAGAGAAGCACAAGTGTATGATGAGATATAAGCTTATAAGATAACATGGATTGCTGGATGGACTATAAGCACTTAAGTGAAAATAAAGCTATGAAGTTGCATTGTTTTCTTAAAATGGAAAGTGACAATTTCAATATCAACTCCAGCATGTTTAAAACAGAGGATCCACGAGAATACAGATATTATATATATCAAGTTATTCCTAGGATTAAAGCAATAGGAAGTTAAATATCATGTACAACCAGACAAAATCAACTCCTGACAGGTAGACAACTGACATCAGTGGCTATAATGAAGACCATGACCCTGTATCTGTGAAAATTCCTATCTCATTGCTCACTTACCATGGTAGAGACCTTTCTCTCTGGAGAAGAAACTCTCCAGTCATTTTAAACACATACAAGCAAAGTCTAACTTCTTTCCCAAAAGGCAGCTTGGGGAAGATCTCCTAAGAGAAACTATGTCTTTCAGTGATGCAACACATAGAACATTCCAGTTTTGGTGGATCAATAGTCTATTACAAGGTTTATTAGCTTTTAATAGCTAAGACCAAAAATGTGGCTATGAACTTGGGTTAGGTCAGGTGTTTACAAAGGCAATTACCAAATGAAACTCAAACTCATATTGGACAGACCAGCCTGCTTGATATTTTCTCCAGTCCTTTTCTGCACAAGTAGCCTGGGTATACTTAGCAGCTAGAATAATTTCACCTGTTCCTTGCCTATAAGCAAGAAACCTTGTGTCAGCAACCATGATGTTGAAGCCCTGTAAGTTGCACATTACTCCTACCACTGAGATAAGTCATTAGTCATAAGCCATCAACATCCCAGACAGAACCACCCACATTCTTGGCCTCTACCAAAAGTTTATTGAAGACTAGTACAATTCCACATATGGTGGCCAAGGTGTCAAACCTGTTGGCAAGAAATAATTTATATCAAGACTATGCATTTATCCCAGAGAAATCAAATTTTAGTTCTCCAATGGGGAAAGTACCTAGCTCAAATGATTGTTCCATGATGGAGCCGGTTTGTCATCCCAAAAGCAAAGTAACAGGCACTAGCAGGAGATGCTTTTGCAGATGGAACCTCTAGTGGTTAGCTTGTGAATTGCACAACCCATTGGACAACTTGAGATGGCTAAGACTTAACTGAGTGGTATCCACAGAACACATTATGTCATTAAAATACAACCAAAGACTGCTTCAACGAAGGCTTTGTGATGAATTCAGTTTAATGCACAGAAAACTCCAGAGGCAGAATACTCTTTCAGTTCATTTCACTGAACTGTTGCTGCCGGGGCACTCAGGGTCCTCATGCCCTTTGTGCAAGGCCCCTCAACAGATTCCCTCTTTCTGTCTCAAAATGAATGGCTTCCCTGTCTTATTCAGAAATCTCAGCTGTCCCAATGGACATGCTTTTACAATGAGGGAACTATACAATGGGACTACTCCTCATCACCCTAAAGATAAGTGTCTCCCTCCTCGGTCCCTCTGACAATTCTAGTTCCACTCTAAACAGCCCAAGTGTCCAAGTCCAAGCTCATTACCTAAAAAGAGAGAGAGAGAGAGAAAACAAGTGGCTAATGCATCCTTAGGTTAGCTTTGCAGTCTATGTTGCTAACTTACCTTTCTTAACCTGTCACTCTTCTTTATAGCCACCAAGAAGTTTTGCCTTGCTCTGCATTTTAAAATAAATCCTCAAAAGACACACTATAGATTTACAGAAGCAATAAACTAACAAGTATAGTATACAAAGGGATGAAAGCAAACAAAATAAGGCCAACCACATTGAACCTCATAGAAGAGAAAGTGGGTAGTATACTTGAACGTATTGGCACAGGAGACCACTTCCAAAATATAACCCCAGTAGCACAAACACTGAGAGCAACAATTAGTAATCGGGACCTCCTGAAACTAAGAAGCTTCTGTAAAGCAAAGGACATGGTCAACAAGACAAATTGTCAACCTAGAGAATGGAAAAATATCGTCACCAACTCCACATCAGACAAAGTACTGATCTCTGAAATATACAAAAAACTCAAGAAACTTGACATCAAACAAATAAATAATCCAATAAAAAAAATGGCATACAGATCTAAACAGAGAACTCTCAACAGAAGAATCTCAAATGGCTAAAAGACACCTAAGGATGGTGTATGGGAATCATGGGAAAGGGCAAAAGGGAAGAGGGGAGGAAGGGAGTAGAAAAAATTATAGTGCAATAAAAACAATAAAAAAAGAAGTTAGCCTTGCACCGAACTTACCAGTTTTATTTTCATGTCTATCAAATCAAAGTTATATCAAACAAATCCAAACACTGGAAAGTCAAGAACATTATTCTCAGTTTATTACATAGAAGTATGGTGCTTGTAAGTATGATATTTTCCATCTGTTACCAAAATTTTTCTATTTTGTACAAACAATGTTTTGATGATTTGAACAAGAATGACCCCTGTGGGCACATAGAATTTAACTGCCTGATCACCAGTCAGTAGGTTTGTTTGAAAAAGATTAGGAAGCGTGCCCTTGTTGGATGAAGTGAATTGCTGGGATTTGGCTTTGAGGTTTCAAAAGCCCAAGCCATTCCCAGTTACTTTGCTCACTCTCTACCTTATAGTTGTTCTCAATATATAAGCTATCAGTCATTGCACATACACCATGGCTGCCTGCCTGCTATGCTCCCCATTGCAATTATTCTTTATCTGTCATGCCAGTCAGGTCCCAAATGGAGACTTCTTATTACTTATGAAAGCTCAGCCTATAGTTTAGGCTTGTTCCTAACCAGCTCTCATAACTTTAACTAGCCCATTTACATGAATCTATGTTCTATCACGTGTTGTTGCCCCTCTTCCATCTGACACCTTCTGTTTCCTATCTGTGTCTCCTAAGCACCTAGATCTTTCTTCTCTTCCTTTCTCTCCCAGGAAATCCCGCCAATATTTCTTGCCTACCTATTGGCCCTTCAGCTTTCTATTATACTAATCACAGCAATAATTTTCACACAGTGTACAATTATCCCAAACACTTATTGTAACAGTTATGAACTCTAACCGTCTGCAACCACTATATGTGCAAACTCTTTCTTCTATAAGTAGACTTGATTATGGTGTCTTAGCACAGCACTAAAAAATAAATAACGCAGTTGCCCACAGTTCCTGCCTTTGTAGCAAAGCTCATGTTAAATTCTATTTTTTAACATTTCTTTCTGAAATCTCCACCCTTATTTCAAAATCTAAGCATTTTATACTTTATCTTTGTTACACCAATGCCTCACACAACTATGCTGATGGTATTTCAAATATATTCTACATATTATGCTGGTCCAAACTTTTGATGACCTTCTTAACTTAGGAATTATGTAAATGAATATTCATCAAGATATATGTATAAATTGCATACTAAATGCCAGACAGTCTGCCCAAGACCTAGGAATAAGACCCTGAGGGGTCCTCACTCTCACCCACTTTTGTAACATTGGATGAGGTGACTCCTAACATCTCCTGCTTGATGAGGCCAACTAATTCTTTGTTCCCAGGAAAAGAGATCTGTGAGTCCCTGTATTAACTATTTTGCTGACAATGAATCATTCTCTGTCTTCCCTGGACTGTCTTAAACCTATCCTTAATTCATAAGATGTACCTGCTCAAGTGGGTATTTAACCTGATTTCCCTTCAGGCAGTATTCTCTTCCTCTGGTTTGTATTAATGTATTGTCCTTAGCACTTATCTGACCCTCCCTGTGCATACAAGTATGAGAAAAAGGTTTCAGAATAACCCAGATGCATTATTTGTACTGTTGAATTTAAAGCTCCCTATTTCCAAGGCTTATGTTCTGTCATGTTCTTATACACAATACAGTCTTAGACATAATATTATCTTGCATCTGAAATGCTCCTTTCAGCTCCCTAAAAACATCATTTAACACAATGTTGTAAATTCCAGCCCAGACCAATGCTCTCTTCTCTCGTGGCTGGGTAGAGGGACAATACCATTAGCTGACTTTGTTCCTCTCTTTTTACTTTTCAGCACCAGTACTCTAACTCTAATAGGAAATAAAGCTTTGGTTAGAAAGTATCTTGCTTGGTT
>JAQHUG010000068.1:7271463-7287940 GCA_028555095.1 Dicrostonyx torquatus | reverse complement strand
ACCATTTTCCTCTGAATTTCTGACTGCAGCTTTCATCGTGTGAGGCTGCCCCTCGTTGTCTTAAATTTTGTTTGGTCCTTGTATCTATGGAGCTTCTTTGTCCGTTCAGGTGATCTCGTTGGGGCCTGTCTTTGGATAAGACCTTCCATATGCCTTTTGTAGTACAGATATACACAAATCCACTGATTATCAAAGACTGGAATTGCAGGTCTCTAAGGCTACCCTAGCCAGAAGGCAGAATTCACACTCTAAACTTTATATCGTAAATATCCCAGAGCAAATGGGCCAAACTCTCTGAATGATTCTTTTAATCTGATTGTAAGTTTCCAGGGAACAAACTCTGCTCCCTCTCAGCAGGATGCATGGATCACTCAACCCCTCTAACCCTTCTCAAGAACTCTTTGCATTCTGCAAGTCTCTGAGTAACAATTTGGCTTTGATGTGGGCAACTGGCTCATTGACAGCTCTTTTTTCTTATTCCTATCTTTTACAGTGGTGGCCATACATCTCACTGTAGATCAGAAGGTGTTCAACAGTTTGAAATCTGTTCTCCTAATCATTCAGAACTCAGTTTTAAAACTCTCTATCAAGACCATTTTAGCATAATGTTATGCATGAATAGACACATACTGTTTGTTTTGAAAAAATAGCGCTCTACATATGGCTCAGCAAATTTTCAGTTCTACCTATAATATACATAGCGCTAAGGGTATCAACAGATATGCCTCTCTGAATATGTAGAGCCCTTACAAAATTCTGGAAAATTTCAAGGACTATTGGTTTATCTAATGATTATAATAAATACCTTGATGAGATTAAATTCATCTTTTAGCTGAGTTTTATTTCAATATGGTATGGAAAACAGAAAGAAAAATCTCAAAAGGTTTAATCCATGTTATAACTATCCAGGTAGTCAGAAGTCTCTGTCATTTCTAATGTTTGTACTGCCTTTTTGTTTACTTAAATAATATTATATCCTTCTTGTGCCTTTGATGGAGTTGAAGACTGGATAGTTATAATTACAGTTTTCCTTAGATAAGATGGAAAGTAGGTGAGCTATAAAATTTTCAATTTATTAAAATAGGATAGATTATAGAGTATTTTCTTTAAGTTCACCAGACATAGAAGAATTGGAATACAATACATTGTGAATGCAATATTTATTTGATAATTGTTCTTGTTGTATGCAAGCTTACTATGTTCAAGTTAAAGCTTTATATTTTTGTTTAGAAAAAATCAGGATATGTTGGGAGTATTATTTTAAGGTGTGTTACTTGTGTTTATGTTGCATTTATTTAATTCTGTGAAGGTGTGATACCTTGCCTGTCTAGAACACCTGATGGTCTAATAAAGATATGAATAGCCAATAGTGAAGCAAGAGAAAGGATAGGCGGGGCTGGCAGGTAGAAAGAATATATAGAAAGAGAAATCTAGGCGAAGAGGGAGAAGTAGTATCTCGAGAAGGAGGAGGACTTCAAGGGCTAGCCATCCAGCTACACAGCAATCCATGAAGTAAGAGTAAGAGTTACAGAAATGAGAGAACAGAAAAGCTCAGAGGCAAAAGGGGAGATGGAATCATATAAGTTAAGTAAAAGCTAGCAAGCAACAAGACAAGCTAAGGCCAGAGGTTTAGAACTAAGACTAAGCCTCTGTTTGTGATTTATTTGGAAGCAGGGTGCTGAGCCCCCTAAGAGAGTCTGAAGAGATTAACATTGTTTTTTCATCTCCTTTGCCACATTGATCCCTGAGCCTTGAGGGGAGGGTTCTGATAAAGACATCTAATTTAGGACTGAGTTCTCCAAAGTCTCTCACTCTCTGCACATTGTCCAGTTGTGAGTCTCTGTGTCAGTTAACATCACCTGCTATAAGAAGATTGTCTGCTGAAGGTTGAATGACGTTCTGATCTACAGGCATATCAGTACATGTCATTAGGAGTCATTCTATTGCTATGCTTGCTTGTTTTTGGTTTCTATTGCTGTTATGGTAGAATAATGATGTTAGGTTTTTCCCAAAGCTTATGATCTATGTAGTGTCAGGTTCTTGGCCATCTTGTCAGTAGAAGGTATGCAGTTCATGTCTTAGAGTAGGCTTTAAACACAGCCAAAAAGTGTTTGGCTACTCCCATCACAGTTGTCGCTATGGGATCAGTAGATCTTGCGGGCAGGTGCTGTTGTAGATCACAGGTTGCTATTACTGATTACTTTTCTTCTCCAGGAGCATGCAAAGTCCCTTCCAGCATCATAAAGTTTAGTTAGTATGCATGAGATTTTTTCATAGGACACCAGCTTGATTTCTTCATTTTTGATGATATAAGTGGTTACCAGTAACAGCCCTTTATGTTTGCAGTGGTTTATGGGAGCCATTTGGCCAATGACTGAACAAGATGTAATCCATTCCTGTCACTGCAGGTTTTACTTGGAGTAGGACATCCAGCTGGGCCTTGTCTTCCCCATTAAATGGTGGTTCAACTTAAGCACTTTTCATATATGTAAATATTTTAGGAGGTGTCTAAGGCAGTAGGTTTTCACATAACTTTTCAAAAGGCTTTTAGGAGAGACAACAATAACTTTTAAAGCAAAACCCATCCATAATTTTATTGGAAACCTAGCATAAGTGTATCTGAATTAACCACTTGACTGAAAGGTTGTGACTTATTAAGGAAAACAAACCCACATGAGGTGAGTGGGGAGTAGGAACAGGAGAGGGAAAGAAAGGAAGAGGGAAGAAAGGAAGGACATGAAGAACAGTTCTTTAGTTTACACAACCAAAATTATGATGTCGACTTCTGTTGTACTGGGAATCAAACCTGGGTTTTGAGCATGCCAGCTAAGTAACCAATCAGACAGGTGCATACACAGCCTTTTGCTTCTGAGATGTTTGTTTGTTTAATGCAGTTTATACGGTGATCCCAAACAGCAATTTGTGTAAGTTGATCATATACTTTCTATACAAAAAGAGTAATGTCTGTATGCTTTTAGTAGGAGCACTTTCATCTTGTCATAACTTAATGTCAGACATGAAAGGCAAATACAGATTTATGTGAAGTTTAAGAACTTTTTATTTCAAACTTGCAAAGAAAACAAAAATCAGATTTAGTTAAATAAAAGGAATTTGAAATCATCTTCAGAGAAATAAAACAGTCACTCAGTTGCACAGCAGGGAGAGATATCTTCCCCCATCAAAAAAAGCTACATTTAAATGTAAAGTCGTCTAGAATATCAACTTCTGAGAGCTATGCAAAAATACTTTGTCTTTAGGAAAACATAAAGTCTGTGCTGTGCTAAAACAATTAATATGCTAGCAGTTGCAAAGGAATAATGTTTAAGAGCTCAGTTAGTTTTTATCTATTCTTTCAACTTGTTTACTTTGTTATGACCCCAAGTGTTCCAAAACACTTATTATATATACTATTGTTATAGACTGTAGTATACCCGGCACATAGGATTCCTGTTGATAAGTTCCCAAGGTAGAAAATTGAAAGCCATATGATTTTTAATGAAAAGAAATATATAACTCATTTTATATTGTGATGGGTTTCCATATCAAGTATGCAATATAGTAGGCAGAGCACATAAATAAGACTGAATATTTTAAAAACGGAATTTAATGTAAGGGATTGGTTGCATAGATGTTAGAAGAAAGCATGCAAAAATGCCAAAACAGGGACAGTAGAAAACGCTACTGTGACCTGAACTTAAGGAAAAGCCTAAGGGTTTGGAGTTATTAGAATCTAGGGCTCCCATTTATGAGAAGGGGAGAACACACATTCATGATACTTCCTCAGAGAGAAGAAAGGGTGGTACAACTACAGGCTCCATTTAAGTGCTGTCTTCCACCTTTCCCTTTCCCTTTATCTATGGAATCTTAATTAAATTCAAGAAAACATCTTGAAAAATTAATATCAAACTGAATATATATATATATATATATATATATATATATATATATATCCAGCACTACTGCCTCCAGGTATCTCAAACTGAGCAACTAATATTTTACTTTTCTTTTTCTTTTCTTTCAACTTTGTATTAATTCTTTGTGGCCTTCACATGATGCACCCTGATCCTATTCATCTCCCATGGGCCCTCTGTATCTACCCTCTGTCCTTGCAATGACTCCCCTACAGAATAAAATGAGTTTTAAAAGAAAAGAATAAAAGTATCACAGAAGCTGTAGTGTGGCACTGTGAATCCCACAGTGTATCTTTTAGATCATACATCTTTACTTGAAAGTGTCCATTGCAATGAGTCTTTGGTCTGGATTGGGGCCACTAGCTTCTACTGGGCCCTCATTGGGGTGGCTCTCAGATATCTTCTTGTTGCTGTGTGTCATAGAAACCTTGTAGCTTTGGATCTATAAGACCAGCCCGTTCACATGCTCGAGCAGAACATAGATATGTGGATGTTGGGGTGGGCCAAGTCATAGCCCTTGTTTTGGGCCTGGGTGGTAGCTGGGTTGGTCAGCCCACAAGCTCTCTCTCATCCTCATCACTGGGCTAACCTCTCCAACACTGTCCTGGTTAGGCAGAAAGGGGCAGTGCCAGATCATCAGCACACACACCACTAGGCTCAGCCCTACTATGTTGCCCAGGTGTGGTGCAGGGGCCATTCTCCTAAGTTTTGTAGCTGGTAAGGGACAGGACTAGTTCTCCCACTGTCATGCCCCCTAGGCCAGTTCTTCTGCCTGGTGCATATGGCAAAGTGTAAAGGGAGGGGGCGTCACCTTTCCCTCACCCATGCCAACATCTGGCAGATGAGGCAAGTGCGGTCAGCTCTTCTGCTCCCCTCCTCTCAGATCCAGCATGTTCATAGACATCAACACAGACTGCAACTACAGCATGGCCAAGGACTCATTTGTGGCTCTTGACAGCAGACCAAATCCAACATCACCATGACCCCAGGTGGCAAGCAAGCCACCCACCCCAGCCCCCTTCTGACTGCCTATACCTCTACAGATCTGTCTCTCTCCACAGGACATGAACCATCCTGCCCCCCCCCTCCTCCACACTTCACCCTAAACACCTAGCACTGCAAGGAGTTGAGCAGGCCTGTGTTCTCTCAGGGGCAGGCATGTTTCTAATCTTTTTCTTCTCAGTTGATGTTCACTTCACACACACACACACACATACACACACACACACACACACTACAGATAGCAATACAAAGAACACACACAATCTGCCAGCTGTGCTTACCATCTTCGTATTAACCCATTTCTTCCTTCATGGTAAGAAATCAAGCTCTTGCCACCATCTTTTGCCCCATCCTCATATCCATTGCTTTGTTTATAAATTATTATGGTATCATGGTTTTTCTCTGTGAGAACATGATGATTTTTTAAAATATAGGAGAAGTTATACATCTGCTGTCTCGGTGGCTCCTCTTTGTCTTATTTGGAATTTCTCTTCCAATTCCAGACACATTGAATTCATTTGTGTTTGCAGGTGCATCTGCCTTGCTTCTCTCTCACCTTTGAGACTTTATGTTGACTTCCTTTTGCGGCAAGGTCCTCTCCTGAATACCCAAAGGCCTTGCTCTTCCACTGCTTTTAGTGCTGGTTCAAACACCATATCCTCTTGGCGATGGCTCCTTATCACACTGCTGAGATGGCTTTGCACCCACGGTCACTATTCTCTTGTCTCAAGACTCAGAGCTGATAAAAATGTTCTACATACCACATTTTAACTTTGTTTATTTTCAGATAAAATATAATCTCGGATGACAGTGACTTTTTGTGTATTCTCTCCTTCAACACAGCTACAAGTTTCCAAAATGACTGCATACATTAATTGCTGTACAATCAATAACCTTGAATTAATCAAACAAGGAATACTCAAGTAGGCAAAAGCAGGCACTTCCACACTGCAACTTCCTACCTCAAATAGAGCACTGTTGTCTAATCTTATAATTCCATTTTGACTTTTTGCTAAAATTACTATTATTTTCTTAATAAAACTCATGACACTGCAGATGAACCACATGCATATATTTTAGTACTGTTATTTGTAAATGCATGCATTGGCTCAACAATCTTATTCTTCAAATAATTGTTCTCTGAAAAGGTGACTTCTTCTTTTATTAAATTAGCTTATTTTTTATTTAAAAGGTTTTTATACAATGTGTTTTGATCATATTCTTTCTCCTTCCCAAACTACTCAGTTTCTCCACCATCTCTCTACCCACCCAACTTCACATATTTTCTTATTCTCTCTTTGTCTGTCTCTTTTGCACCTTTCTTTCAAATCAAAAAAAAATCAAGAAATAAAAATCAAAACGAATTAAAACACCCAATAACACCAAACATACCAAAATAAAACAAAAACTACATGTGCGCTCACACCAAAGCAAACAAACCAAAAAAAAAAAAACCACAAAAAATAATCAAAAACAAAACAAAAGAATAACATGGAAGTCCATTCTTATTTTTACCAATTACTTCTTAGCTTGCCCTGAAATGTGGTTAATATAGCTAACTAGATTCCATTAGAGAAAACTGACTTCCCCTTTCCCAGTGGGTATCAACTGCAAATAACTTCATAGTTACATGTAGGACCTCAGTCCATGCCTCCTCTCTGTGTTGGGACTCTGTCTTCTGGAAGTGTTTTTCTTCTTAGTCTCAGACAAAATTTTAGGCTCCCTGTTTCATAGAGATTTGTGTGTATCTGGGAATTATTTTAGGTTTATTTTGATAAACTTTGCAGAAAGGAAGAAAAAAATCACATTTCTTCCTGAGGATCGCAAATATTTATAACAAGAAAAGCAGCTATTGTTTTCTAATTTTAAAAGTTACTAAACCTAAAGAATGCTGTAGAAATGGACTCAAGACAAGATTATACTTTAACAGATAATTGTTGATAGAAAAGTTTATTATAATATTCTCTGTGCTTTGAAAAGAATTTGGAAAGGTAATACCCCACTACTCAAATAATAGAAGGCTTAATTTCAGAAGTGAGTTATCAGAAAATATAGACGCAGCTCTAAATATTTTACACATTGTAGCACAGGTGAGTTCTATAGATCTCACCATTCTGAATTTGAAAATATTCTATTATTTTCCCTTCCAATGGAGACATCTAGTAGGATTTCGTATCATGAGACTTCCAAACATTTATAACACATGCAAATAAGAAGGAAATAATGAGAGAGCAGGAAAAGCACTAAACAAGGAGAGGAGAGGCCATTCAAGGGTAAAGTAAGAAAACATCCGTGTGATAGAAGCAGAGAGGGAACTATGGGAGGGCAGTGGATGAAGGGATGGATAAGAACAAAGTGTAAAGCTACAGATGGTATGAAACAATTTATTTGTAGCCAAACAAAACTTTAATTGAAAAAGAGATAACTGAGATGCTAGAAGACATGGCATTTATTTTAATAATATAAAAGTACATGAAACTTTTCTCTTGTATGAAAATGAAATGGGAGCCACATAGGCTGGGAAATGCCGAGTATGAGGAGGTGATGTTCCCAGCATACTAAGCCTCTCTTGCATAGGAGGAAAATGAAGCTCTTACTTTCTTTGCTGAGATCTATTGCATAGGACAGTAAGTATATTCAGTAATAGTATTTCAATTTTTTGAGAATGAATTTCAAATGATTTCATCACAAAAATAACATGTATTTGAGATATACTAGTGTGGAATGAGGTGATGGATACATTAATTAAGTTGATCTAATTGCTCCAAATTGGATCCATAAATCACAATATCACTTTGTACCCCATAATATATACTTATAGTTAATTTACAATAAAATTAAAAATTAATTTTCTTGATATATCTAAAGACCCATTCAGAAATAGTCATGCTGAGTCTAGTCACCAAATTGAATTCTTTTACCAAGTTCTAAATGTTCCACAAAATAATTGATACCCTATTTCCTATTTCACTTTCATTGCCTTAAGTGTTACATTTTTTATTTGACTCCAACACAGTTCTCAATGCATTCAATCTTCCAAGTCAGAAGTGTTAACATGAAGAATGATCCACTTCTATATTCCCAGTGTAAAATAATTTGCACCACATTAGCATGAGCAAGAAGAAAGGATGACAGTGCATTTGCTGCCTCCCCAGAGGGACGGGAAGTGGCAGATGATGATGTTAAAATTAAGTTTAAAGATCAGGGTAATTTTTTAATCAAGTGGGCTTTATCAAACTGCTATTTTCTATTAGCACAAATGTATTCCCTCAGTCAGTTTTAAGAGACAGCACTTTCATCCCCATCCATTGTGTAGCATAAGGAGCGAGTACAGCTCTATTCTTTGGCATGTGGGTATCCAGGTCCCCAGTGCCATGTATTGAAGCATCTAGGCAATACTGTAAAACTTTAGTTGTTCATAATGGAAATCTATTAGCTCATTCATCCTATTTTCACTGACTACATTAATGCTGATGCTTTTTAATTCTTTGTACATATTTATAATGGTCGACTTGAAGTTTGTAAATTCAACACTTTCCTTTTCTTTACTGTAACCGTGCCACAAATTCTGTGTATTGGTGTCCAAGTTTTCCAAATTCTTAAATTCAGTCTAGTTTTCTCACCTATTATTGAAAATCGGACTTTGAAGTCCCCAATTGTTGTGTTTTGTTTTTGTTTTGTTTTGTTTTGTTTTTGAGACAAGGTGTCTCTGTAGCTTTGGAGGCTGTCTTGGAGCTAGCTCTTGTAGATCAGGCTGGCCTTGAACTCACAGAGAAAGGTCTGCCTCTGCCACCTGAGTGTTGGGATTAAAGGCGTGCGCCACCACTACCCGGCTGAAGTCCCCAGTTATTATCCCTGTACTTACTATTATTAGTTTTCATGATTAGCATAGATAGAGATGCAACAGTCTAGTTTTACGTGCCCTTTAGACTTTACTTCTCTAACTTTAGTTCGGATTGTCAGTTAGTTGATATCTAATATGATTTGACATAGAATTACAAGTGTCAATTTACTTTTACTTTTTATGCATCTCATATCCCCTTTACAGCATTTATTACATTTTTACTTTAGAATTAATTTTATTCTTTATAATTTAACACTTTAAATACTTTAATGATTTTATCCCTATTTTAAATTTTTTTCTTGGCAGTTGCTATGTAACAATGCATGCATCTCTTTTTACCATAATCTCTTTCAGAATTCTATTAGCTTAATTCAAGTGTGGTCATATGCTGATCACATTAGACTATATCAGCCAGATATGCCTTGACCACCTCAGCTTGTGCAACTCTACTTGATGCCATTCACACAGCTCAAACTCACCTAACAACACATTTGTCAGAATGGGTCCTCTTCACTAAAAAATACAGAACTAGCAATATGGAAATATTACTCATGAACTCTATTCACAATACATTGTCATAAATAACTAATTTATAATGTTTTTTATAAATATAGATCTTGTATTATTATACCTTTCAATAATTCTAATGTTATTAATTTGAGTAAAATTACACCATTTTCCCACTCTCTTCCCTCCCTTCATTCCCTTCAAGCTGCCTTTCTTCAAACCCCTCCCATGTCTCTCTTCAACTCTCAAGTAAATAGTTTTTTTAACTTTCTATCTTATTGTTACATTCATATATGTATGATATATATGTAAGTATACAAGTGTTATATAAATATAACATATATATTTAAATGTCAGTAACTTACTGGAGTTTGGAACCCTGTGAAATTTTCCCCTTCTATTTTTATATATCAAGTGATATTGCCATTATTCCAGTCTTGCTTATACTTCATTGATGCTCAGAATTTTTTATTTTTTATGATTTTTATACCCTTATTGATGTTTTTTGATATGGTTCTTGAATTGCTCCATTTCTGATCTTGGCCAATTCACTGTTTCTTAGGCAACCTGGTGGTCCCCTGCTCCAAGGCACCATATTGATGCAGAAATTATTGGCATAGTATACAACAACCCAGAGCTCCTGGACTCAATCTATCCTCATGTTTCAGTCTCCCGAGTGGCTGGGACTACAATATGTGCTACCATACTTACTTACTGCAACTCAATATGCCTTGTTTTGCTGATATTCATGCGAGACTTTCCTGAACAAAAATGGAGGAGTGGATTGAAAGGTTGGAAAAAAAAGGGGTAGGAGGAGGAGATGGGAGAAGAGAAGGAGGAAGGGAAAACCAAAAACTGAGGCTTGGAATATATGTATATAAATATTTAATTTCAAAAAAAAAAGCTGATGCCATCCCTCCTCCTTCCATATATTAATAATAGTCCCTTTAATTTTTGAAGATAATGGTTGTTTTGAAGTTGTTCTTAACTCTAACATCTGGTTCATCTTATCTGTTCTTTCTGTCTTCTCGTCTATATATGACTTGTACAGCAATGAAGGATGTAATGTATTTTTATTAAAAATTGTACATCTTGGTTAATTGATACAATCCAGAATGAACATTATAATCCATACCTATATGTGCAATACTTTAGTTCTTTGCCTATTTATTTATTTAGTAACTTTCTTGGACTATTTTAGTGATATTTCAGTTCTGTAAGTCCACAGCAAGAACACTCTGCTGCTGATCATTATAAAACACAGCCCTCAGTATGAGTACAGTGATCTTTGGACAGCAGAGGTCTTATAGGAGTTTGCTTTCACCGGCTCCCACCTAACCTCTTTGTTAAACCATCTGCCTCCATTAATATCTAGCTTTGATGTTTTTGACATTGTTGTCCTGATATTGGTAGATTCTCAGGCATAAACTCTTTCAAATTTTGTTTCAAATAATGTCTGCTCCTTTAAGCAAAATTAGTCATATGGCCTGTGTCTTCATCCAAGAAAATGTAACTGAGCCAGACGTGAGTTGAAAACAGGACTAGTTCTCAGCTGTCATGGAGTAGGAGAGAGAGAGAGACAGACAGAGACAGAGACAGAGACAGAGAGAGAATTCCTGGTCTTTTCAGACAGCCCTTCCCATCAAGTTTCCCCTACTTGAAAACTTGGTTGATGGTGAAATACCACTTGGAATCCTTCATTAGGCTGAACTTAGGGATTGTGCCAAACAAAGCATACCAGAGTCCAGCTTCACCCACTTTCATTTTTGCAAACTTATAGTGAATAAATTGTCATTTTAAAAGATGATTTTGACCAATTATGGTAATTTCATGAGAGAGAAGGTGATGGGGCTCCTTCTCCCATTGTACTTTTTTTCCACATGAATGGAAATCCTGTGCTCAATACATTTATCTCCACTGTTGCACATAAACATATTAGCCTACAATAATTTCCTGTTTCCCAAGTGTTGCAGACATGCCTGGTTCTATAAATTCATAGAATCTTTGGAGCTTACATGTTGAATTGGAGCAACTGGGGGTAGGGACAATTTTCTCTGACAAGCCATTTTCTTATTTTTTTATAAATTAAAATTATATAAAAGAAGTACTAAAAAGTATCCTGCAGAGTGATAATCTTTCACCACAGCCTGCTATTGTCTAAATCTAGGTGACGAGCACTTAAGATGGCATTCACATAAATGGTTGTCTTTATCATACACAGATAGGGATTAGCCTGATAACAACAGCCTTGTTTCCTAAGGAGTCATTTCACCCTCTCTCCAAGATTGGACAATAATGTGTAAGTTTACCTGACTGGGATATTGTAGGTGATGATTTGTGGTGAATTCTTCAAAAGGCAGCTTGTGTTGTCTTGGAGTATGTTTTCCCAGACTGCTTGCTTCACTGGTGGGTTCTTAAGATAATGCAATGCATTTTTTGATCAACAAATGGAATTAAAAATAGAGTGTTGCACCCTCTGCTTGCTGCAAATATAACAGAGCTTGTCAGCTGTATTAGTAAAAGTAAGTCTACTGAATTGTAAATCCAAAAACTATGGCTAAAAATAACTTAAAGTGCATGTCTGCTCAAATACGCAATTAAAAATACACAAAACAAAGGCAAGTATGTCAAAGGATGTATTAGTTTTGGCAGTGCTGGGAGGCAATGCACTCTCATGCATGAAAGGTATACAACTCATATCACCAAGGCAAGACTGTTGTCAAACTGTTGGCACAAGGAGATATATCTAAAATTGGATCAGTGTTTATTTTAAATGATACTGTCATATGTTGCAAGGATGCATGAATGAGAACATTTCAGTTGTGAAGAGTCAATGCACACAGTTTTCATGTAGTCTAATAGAAGGAAGAGTTGTTTGGAGTTTGTTTTATAGAAAGAAAACAAAATTACATTGTGAATTGATCCTAAGATTTGCACAGGACAGCTGAGGAGGAAAAGAAACCTTCTTAACTTTTAATGTGGAGGTTTCTCAAAAAATTGAAAACAAAAATCAGTTTTCTCCAACAAAGTGACTCTGTGTGTATTATCCATGGTTTAGGACCAGCCTCATGCTCAGGATGGCTTGGCCAACACAAAACAGATCATCCCATGATTTTGTGAACATTTTGTTGTTATGGTTTTGTTTTATGTTATTGAGTCTATTCTTTGGTCATCTTTTAAAGAGTGAGAGAGAATGATAAGTTTAGTAGGGAGGTATGGAGGATCTGGGAAGACTTTGGGGAACAGAAAGAAAATGATCAAAATATATTGTGCGAACTTTTTGATTGGATTTAAGACCAACTCAGTGAAATGGAACTTATACCAGACACTACTATTTGGCCAAGCAGCTGAGACTACATAGGCCATACTATAACTATGACTATTACCATTTTGCTAAAGGAACATGGCAATAAAATGACTCCTAAGGACATGCTGCTGCACCAATAGATCAGAATTTCACACAACCTTTATCTAAGAGAATTCTTCTTGCAGTATATGGGAACTAACACAAATACCTGAACCTGGACAGTGTTCAGAAAGTGAAAGACTGTGAACCATTCAGTCCTAAATGGAATGTATTCATCAAAGTCCTACCCTCAGGACTCAGGAAGCTATGGAGAAGAGAAGATGAAAAGATCCTAAGGGCCAGATGTACTGGATAAATCAAAGGAAACAGCATCTTCCAGACGCAAAAGAACTATCACACCTATAAGCTCATGGAGACTTTGAGAGCATGCATAAAACCTATGAAAGTTCAAACCAGACAAAAACCCAACATTGTGAAGGTGAAGTGGACACAAAATTCCACACACAATTAAGAATCTGTCAACAATTGATAACTGATAGGAAAGAGACAATCAGATTTTCTCCCATGAAGTGCTTTTGGGTATATCAATCATACTACAAGGCAGGCCACTTATCCAGAAGCAGATGGCCAGCACAAATGAACTCAAGGGTGTGTGTATGTGTATTTATATTGTTATTTTTTGTCTTATTGGTTTTCTATTACTTATTTGATTTGACCTTTAATTTTTTGGTTTTATGATGGTTACTTTTGAGAAAGAGAATATAAAGTTTAGTGGGTAGGGAAGTGGGAAGGATCTGGCAGAAATGGAGAAGGGAAAGAATATGATCAAACTACATTATATGTAAAATAAATTTTAAAATGATTTTAATGAATATATAAAAGATTTATATATATGATGTGTACGAAAAAATTAAAACAAATAGCTAAGAGGAAATCTTCCACATGATCCAGCTATACCACAATTTGGCTTGTATCAAAAGAATCCTGTATCCATTGCTGCAACCTCAGTGGAACTCTGAAACACAGCTGAAAGGAATTAAGAGGTGAGTGAACAGCTACATAGCGAGACACCCACTCTCTAGGGCTTCCACAGTGGGGAAAAAAACTAGGGCCCCTCCCCCAGCTCCTTTGGCTTCTCTAGGCATCCAGGAGGGAGTTTCCTGTGGGTAGGCTACCCCAAAACACAATCCCATCCACTGCACCCTCCAAACTACTAGCCACACCCCAGGAAAGAAGACCAAGAGAGCAGGCATATAGAGACCTCAGAGGCTTTCTGAGACAGATATTGACAGTACAGAGCAAACCAAGAAAAACTCCCAAATACTCAGATAGCCACTGCAAGGACTGGACCAAGACACAAAGACACTCATTTAAAGGAAGAGATTGCAGGGGACAATGCAAGAATTCCTCCAACAACCTAAAAAGCAACATGGTAACACCACAACCCAGTGGTCACACAACAAAAAGACTTGATCATCCCAACCCAGAAGAAGTAGAAGAAAACAACTTTAAATGTAATTTTATGAAAATGGTGGAGACCTTTAAATAAGAAATGAAAAAGCCCTTAAAGAAATGGAGGAAAAGAAACAAAAATTGGAAGAAATTAATAAATCCCTCAAAAAAACCCAAGAAAGCCAAGAAATAAACAATCAAACAGATGAATCAAACAGTTTAAGACTTGAATACTGAAACAGAGGTAATAAAGAAAACACAAACCAAGAGAATTCTGAACATGGAAAATCAGCTAAATGAACAGGAACTACAGAGACAAGTATAACCAACAGAATACAAGAGATAAAAGAAAGAATCTCGGGGGCTGAAGGTACTATAGAGGAAATAGACTCATTGGTCAAAGAAAACATTAAACCCAATAAATTTTTAGCACAAGGCATCCCAGGATATATGGGAACCAAAAAAGACCAAACCTAACAATAATCAGGGTAGAAAAGGAAGAAGAACTCCAGGTCAAAGACACAGAAAATATATTCAACAGAATTATAGAAGAAACCTTTTCCAACCTAAAGAGGATATACCTATGAAAGTACAAGAAGCTTACAGAACACCAAATAGGCTGGATTAAAAAAATCCCCTAGCCATATAATAATCAAAACACAAAACATGCAGAATAAAGAAAGAATATTGAGTTGCAAAGGAAAAAAGTTCAAGTAACATATAAAGGTAAACCTATCAGAATTACACCCAACTTCTCAATGGAAACAATGAAAGCCAGAAGGTCCTAGATAGATGTGCTGCAGATACTAAGAGACCATGGATGCAAGCCCAGACTACTATACCCAGCAAAGCTTCCAATTACCATCGATGGAAAAACAAGATATTTCATGACAAAACCAGATTTAAACCATACATACATACAAACCCAGCCTTACATGAAGTACTAGAAGGAAAATCCCAACACAAAAAAGCTATTTGCACCCACAAAACACAGGTATCTGATAACCCCCCACCAGCATAACCCAAAGAAGGGAAACACACAAACACTACTACAAAAAAACTAACTGGAATTAACAACCACTGGTCATTAATATCGCTTAATGTCAATGAACTCAATTCATCTATAAAAAGACAGAAGCTAAGAGAATGGATATGAAAACAGGATCCAACCTTCTTCTGTATACAAGAAATGCATCTCAACCTCAAAGACAGACACTACCTCAGAGTAAAGGGTTGGGAAAGGGGTTTCCAATCAAAGGGACCTAAGAAACAAGCAGGTGTAGCTATCCAAATATCTAACAAAATTGATTTTAAACTAAAATCAATCAAAAGAGATGGGCATGGACACTTTATACTCATAACAGGAACAATGCATGAAGATGTAGTCTCAATTCTGAACATGTATGTCCCTAATACAAGAGCACCCACATACGTAAAAGAAACATTAAAACTTAAATCACACATCAAACCCCACACACTAATAGTAAGAGACTTCAACACTCTGCTCTTGCCAATGGACAGGTCAAACAGACAGAAACTTAACAGAAATGAAAAAGAACTAACAGAAGTCATGACTCAAATTAAACTTAACAGACATCTATAGAACACCAAAAGAATATACCTTCTTCTCAGCATTCATGGAACCTTCTCTAAAAATTGATCAAATGCTCTATAACAAACAAACCTCCACAGATACAAAAAAATTGGAGTAACCCCTTGTGTCTTATTAGATCACCATGGATTAAAGTTAGAATTTAACAATACTACTCTCTGAAAGCCTGCAAACTCATGAAAGTTGAACAGTGAACTACTGAACAAACCCTGGGTCAAGGAAGAAATAAGGAAAACAATTAAAGACTTCCTTGAATTCAACAAAAATGAAGGCAAAAGATACAAAACATATAGGACACTATGAAAGCAGTGCTACAAGGAAAGTTCATAGCACTAAGTGCCTACATAAAGAAAACAGAGAAAGCTCACATTAGTGACTTAACAGCACACCTGAAAGCTCTAGAAAAAACAGAAGCAGACTCACCCAGAAGGGGTAGAAGGCAGGAAATAATCAATTTGAGGGCTAAAATCAACAAAATAGAAACAAAGAATACAAGACAAAGAATCAATGAAACGATGAGCTGGTTCTTTGAGAAAATCAACAAGATGGACAAACCCTTACCCAAACTAATCAAAAGGCAGAGAGAGAACATCCAAATTAACAAAATCAGAAATGAAAAGGGGGACATAACAACAGATACTGAGGAAGTTCATTAGGTTATAATACAAAACGCGGTACTCCACAAAATTGGAAAATGTAAAAAAATGGACAATTTTTTAGATAGATACCATATACCAAAAATAAATCAAGACCACAGGTGAGGAATTTAAATAGACCTATAAGCTGCAAGGAAATAGAAGCTATGGTCAAAAACCTCCCAACAACAACAACAACAACAACAA
>JAQHUG010000068.1:7219715-7232054 GCA_028555095.1 Dicrostonyx torquatus | reverse complement strand
AAAAAAAAGAAACCAAGAACTCTAAGTCAAAGGGGAGAAAGTAGAGCTCATGAAAGATAAATCAGGTGTTTCCTCTGCTGGTGGCGCTGTTTAGGAAGAATGTCAACTCTTAAGAAGTGAGGATTCACTGAAGGAAGTGGGTCACTGGCAGCATGTCTTTGGAGATTATGTCTGTCTCAAGCCCTTCCTTGCTCTCTGCTTCCTGCCTCCCTTCACTGGACGAGGCTTATCCAACATATAATCTCACCACCATGATGTTCTTACTCCTCAACAAGTTCTCAGTCCATGAAGTCAACGGCTATGTGCTTAACCCTCTGAAGCCATAGACCAAAATAAATCATTAATGTTTATGTCAGGTATTTGGTCACAATGATGAGAAAATGAACACAAAAATGTTGACATTACATTAAATGTTCTTATAAAGATTAGTAGCAAATGAGAAGATAATGAAAACTTTGGGATGGAAGTTGCCTTTGTTATGGTATTTTATCACAGCTATAGAAAAATGACTGATATAAGAATGATGTTCACATCACAGTTATTTCTATCTCCAAACTCAACAAGTTATAGATACCCCATTCATGTAACATTTTTATAAGCCAATCATATCATAAAGTGCTTTAAAGAAAAATATCTATGATAACATGAGTAAACAAGCTCAAAAATATGAGATGATTAATTTATATGCATATATAAAAATAGAAATATAGACTAATATGCTAACTAGTTGTAGGTATATGATGGAGCTATGAACATTTACTTGTTTCTATTTTATGTAACTAAATATCCTACTAGAAATTATAATTGTTACAGCTAGAAAATTATATTAAATGTAACTTTGAAACATCTGTGTGGCCCAGTTCTGAACTGAACCAATTGTACATTTCTCACAAGCAAAGCAGGATGGCATATGTTGTTGTGGAAAGGGTGGCATGAGTTATTTATGTCTCACTTATCTGTAGGAAGCTGGCCAGCCTGTTTGGGGTGGGGCAGTTCTCTATTTGAGGTAGCTAATTAGTGATGATAGCTGCAATCTGTAATGTGCTGCTTTGCTGAAGTGGGAATTGTCCCTTTTCTTTGTCAAGTGCCAGCTTCTTTTAGAAACAATACACCTCAAGGTTAATTTTTTAAATAATCAGGGTTGTTTGTGAATTTAAGATCTCATTTATCTAGCAGGTTACCATACCAATAAATTAAGGGAATAAAAGGGAAAGAATGAAAGGAAGGGAAGAAAGGAGCCAGGAACTGAAGAAGGGAAGGGGTAGACACAATTTGGTTGAGTCCTCAGATTGCAAAGTACCTACAAAAGAATAACTCTTTAAACTCTCTAGTCCAACTTTATCATGCAGGTAAGAACATGGAAGGTCTATCTAAAAGAAAACATACATGGAGTTAAAGACAGGCATAGATCCAAGTAAGCAATTGTCTGCCAATGTTCTACTGCTGTGAAGAGACACCAAGACTATGGCAACTCTAATTTTAAAAGAAGCATTTAATTGGTGCTTGCTTACAGTTTTAGATATTTAGTTTGCTTTCATTATGGCAGGGAGCATAGCAGCACATTGGCAGAATGGTACAGGATAAGAAGCTAAGAGTTCTATACCCAAATCCACAGGCAGTAGGAAGACAGAGCCATTGAGCCTGGCTTGGGCTTCTGGAACCTCAAAGCCTATCTCCGGTAACACACTTCCTCCAAGACAGCCACACCTAACCCATCAACACCACATCTCTTAATGCTTCTAAGTATTGTCACTCCCTGATGACTAAGAATTCAAATATGTGAGCCTATGGGGGGCCATTCTTATCCAAACCACCACAGCAATGAAGCAAATTAAGAAGGGGCTACCTGGAAAACACTATTTAACCCAATTTGTTCTTGCACTCTTCATTTTTTGTTCTGGTGTACTTCAGGGATTTCTACTAAGGCAACAATAGATTTCCTGGAAGCAGAGACTTTAAATTAGATTGGCAAAAAATGAAGAAATCAATATAGAAGAAATATAACTTCAAAGAAAATTGAAACTAAAAATTCCCTTGTGTCATAAACCTAAGACTACAATATCAAGAAGAAATGTACTCCCAGTGTTGTGTTTACCTCCAAGTTTCTAGGCAACCTATGAGCTTTCTGTCAGCTCTAACTTACATGGCGAGGTGCAATGGAACTTGGTGTTCATTGGACCCGTTTGATAAGTGCTGCATGACTTTTCCTGTGGTGTCCATTTCTATTCACCACTGACCAAGAGGACAACAGACCAAGGAAATGATGAAACCCACGCCCAGCTTAGTGAACCAATGAGTTCACTGGGTTCCGCACAGGAAGGAGTGTTTTCAGATGCACCACCAAAATCCCCATGCCTACATGAATTATTGGAGTCATCTGAGCAAATAGCACCAGCACCTTGGTTACTGAGAACCTCCTCCAAATAATTATTTACAGTGTATATAAGCTCAAGGGCTGCTTGGGCCTTCCCTATCCCAATTGGTTCCATCTTAGGAGTACCTCATGCAGATGTTCCCTGCTGCTTTGAGTTAAGAGGAAACAGCCACAAAACCAATCTTACTTGTCTATTTGGCTTAAGTAGATATATCACTGGAGTCCAGCTCCTCTTCTGCTTTAAACTGGGGACAGGTATTAGTAAAATGCTTATTCAAATTAAAATGTATATGCATATATGTACTACTACATTGAATATTAAGTGAATATACCCTTTCTTCACTTACCTTCACCTATCACTCCTGTTTCCATATAAGGTCCACCATGCCCCCACAAAAGAGTGTCTTTACTTACTTTTTTTATCCTATTTTTCAAACATTTTCATCTCTAAAGTTCCAAAGCCTGTTCAAGAGCTCAATGTTTCTCATCTACACACACTCTAATATTTTAATTTCTAAAATGTGCCCCAAAGTACATCATTGGTACTACTATGACTATTCCTGAATAAGAAGTAAAGGTTAAGGTTTATCCATTCTCAATACAGTGATCCTCACTAGTGAAGTTTCAAATCAAGAGGAACAAAGGTGGAGGAGGGAGAGGGTGGGTATATACATGCACTCACGGTCAGTTACACTGATTTGTTCAGGCTAGAACCTGTAAGCCTGTTGAATGTATGTACACATTCAATTAGCAACTACCATGTATCATACACCATTACATGTCCTGTATATGAAGTGTTACCTCACAAGACCTCATGCTGAATATTATACCAACGTATGGGTAATGGTATGAGTTTACAGGAACCTTGACCTCTAAACAAGATCCAGCTGCTTTGGCTTAAGCTATACTTGCTTTCTTTTCCTACCTCACCTGAGTCTAGCCATAGTCACTGGGGTTGTGTTCTTTGAAGCTTACCTTTGTCTTTGTCATTTGAACCTTAAAGTTTAGACTCACAGTTGTGGTTGGACAAACCCAGGTGTTGTATCAGGAACAAGCATCCTCATTTCTAACAAAGGCAGTGTCAATGTTCATCACTATTTTAGTTATCTTTTCAACAATGTGGTTGGGGGGGGGCAAAGGACAGCATTGTGGTGTAGGTTCTTTCTTCACTGTTCCATGAGCTCCAGGGTTGAAATCAGGTTACCAGGCATGTGCCTCCAGTGCCTTCTCATACTGAGCCATTTTTTCTCACCCCAGGGTTTCTTAATTGTTTTATTATTGCCAAAGAGCTTTGTGGTTCTAGACACTCATCTCTACCTCCTTCACTTATCAAGCTGGAAAATAGCCCCTTTATGTTAACATTCTCATCCATTAAATAAAAAGTGTCAATTATGGACTACTCTAATGAATTAGAACTTCATATATAGGGCATAGAACAGTGTCTACTACATAACTGCTCACTGAATGTGATGTGTGCTCATGCATTGAACAGGCTTAGAGTTCTAGCCTACCTAAATAATTCAGCATGACTCACTGAATTTGCTCTCTCTCTCTCTCTCTCTCTCTCTCTCTCTCTCTCTCTCTCTCTCTCTCACACACACACACACACACACACACACACACATACACACAGCTTTACAGATTTATCACAAGGAACAAATGACAGCAGAAGCACTTCACTTGATATGAATTATAAAAATATTTGGCATATCAAAGCCTCCAAATTGCTGAGCCAGGATGAGTGTTTTTTCCATGGCCTATCAGCTAGAATGGTTTTGACACTTGGCAATGTATAAGGGGCAATAACATCAAAACAGAATGAAATTTTGAGTCAGAATCAGTTGAAATTAAATCAGAATAAAACAGTATGACTGTGGCAAGGTTTCGCCTTCCTAAATCTTAGTCCTCGGGTCTGTCTACTAAGGCTACTGACAACAAAGTAGCTGTATAGGCTTACTACAGTGAATTAATGTATCCAATATGCTTCTGTGCTCTGAGCAGGCAAGGGAATGTCTATAAAAGGAAACAGTAATGTTCTATTAATATTCTTAAATTAATTCTTACCTTCCAAGTTTCCTACATGCCTTGTCATAGAGGCTCAGGGGAAAGAATATTTCAGGCACACTTGCTTCCACAGAACTGAACCCCTGAGCACCCTCATCCAATCCCCTTCTGTCAACAGGCATAAATATTCTGTAATCACTTTGGAGAGTGCTGGTAGGATGGCCAACTGTTCCCAGCAATGACTCAGATGCTACTCTGAAACATAACCAGTCTGTGCATGAAGGGGCTGTAAAGCTCTCAGGTCTGAGTCACCAAGGTACCACAGCCTCCAAGACCTGATGTTCCCAAGTGACTTTACAACTCCATACTCAAAAGTCAATGTCTCATCTAAGGAACTCCTGAGGACTTAATCTCATTGAGCCCCAAATCACCACTCCCCTTCAAGTGTACATTTGATGGTCTCGCTGCCTGTTTCCAGCAGAAGTTCAAGTCTCCTCTTCAGCATCGCCTTCCCAGATGACTGAGTAGTGCCAAGGACTCTCTCCACCGAGTCCCCTACCCTTCGCCTATAAACTACTGCAAGGTCATCTATTTTACACTTGTGAAACTAACTAGCACTGGATAAGAATGCTGGGCAAATGGGGAAATGATGATTTGAAGTTCTTCTGACTTGGTATGGACAGAACTGTTTTAATTTTTAAATCTGTTAAGAGAAATATTGGTACATTATGTATTCCATTTCCTCTCAAGTATGATAAACCCATTGTCTGTTCAAAACACAGTAAAGGGACACGAACATATCAAACATATCCATCTTTTTAGTATGTAAATAGAGACATTGCTCATAGGGACTTTAAATCACATTATTTACCTTCTATGTGTCATAAAATCCAATATCTTATGTAAAAATTTAGCTTTTTGCTAAGCTTATATTGTTGAATTTTTATTGAATACTATAAAAAGTTGTAAGAAATACTTAATGTAATCATTTATATTGATCTTCTACAGCAAAGGTTAATTGACCCTGCTACATTTTCCAAACAGTGGTTTATGAGGTTTTAAAAGTCTCTTGACTTCTTATGTATCTGAACATATTAGAATCTGGAGTTTGCTCCAAGTAATTGAGCTGAGCTCACTCATCTTCTCCAGCAAAAATTTCCACGCTTAGCCAGGCATGTGCCTTTAATCTCAGCACTTGGGAGGTAGAGGCTGAATCAGGCAGATCTCTGTGAGTTTGAGGCCAGTCTGGTCTACAGAGAAAGCTCGAGGACAGGTAGGGCTGTTGCAAAGATAAACCTTGTCTTGAAAAGCAAAGCAAAACAAACAAAAAATATTGCCAGTCTTCATTGCACTACGTTTGTCTTACTAACAGTAGTTCTAAGGCCGCAGATAGCTCCCTGGTGGAACACTTGCTGGCTTGCACAGGGCCTAGGGTTTGATCCCCACTACTGCAAAAACAAACAAAAAATGAGGTCTACCCAATAATGCCAAATTACTGTGAAAAGTAATTATTGAGTCAATTATTGTGAAAAGAAGAGAAAGCAACGCAGACGTTATCTGTTCATTTCAACCCACAAGCAGGTACAGTTCCTAATGGAATTTCTTACCATAGCTCTCTTTACCAACACACTCCATCTCTTTTCCCAGACAGGGGCTTTCTCCTCCCCCACGACATCTCTTCATACCTGATCACAACAGAAGTCTCCTGTTTGATGCTTGACGGTAGCTCACTTGATCTGATCTATTTTCAGTATAGCTTCAGAGCATTTTCTTCATTAAATAGCACTTTTATGTTTCTACTATACTTAAAAACCTTCTTAGGCTGATAAGCCCTATAACATCAAGGCTAAATTCTCCCTGGTCCTGGGTAGATTCCTTATTTTCTTTCTTTCTTTTTTTTTGTTTGTTCTTGGTTTTTTGAGACAGGGTTTCTCTGTAGCTTTGGAGCCTTTCCTGGAGCTAGCTCTTATAGACCAGGCTGGCCTCGAACTCGCAGAGATTCACCTGCCTCTGCCTCCCGAGTGCTGGGATTAAAGGCGTGCACCACCATCGCCCAGCCTGATTCCTTATTTTCTACTCATTACTTCAGTGAGAAGAACTTCTGAAGGATTTTACCAATACACGATGGAGGTGATTTACTCTGCTGTATCATACCAGTGAATCTCCTATGCCAAGTGAGCACTGTGTATAAATGAGATGGGACCCCAGGATGAGGACCAAGGAAGTTAGGGAACAATGGTGATGTTGAGAAGTGAGAAACTGCTAGAAAAGTTTGGAAGGACTCAAAGTCAAGGCTGAACTTGTATAATCTGTGGGAAGTTCTGTCACATTGTTCCTTTCCCTGATCCTTCATTCGTATTTGTTTAGGTTCCATCTACTCATTCAGTAACAGCTCATCATGTAGATCAGGATAGGAGGGCATTTTAGTTGCCTCAGAAGCAATGATTCCATAGAAAAAGGACTTATTAATGAAAACCTAGGAAGAGAATAAGGAAAGAAAAATAATCAGTGAGTGATATATTATCTAGTAAAGTGCCATGTTTTGTAACCACAGCCTAATCCAACAGAAACAGCACTATGAAAACAGGATGACAAACATTCTTTCAAAGCTCCCTGTGTAGAGCCAGGGAATGGAGGCATCCACATCACTTGCCACTCAGCATTTCAAGTATGCATTTTCCCTTGCATTCAGATAGAACAACCAGCAGTGTTAGGAGTCCTGAGAAAGGAGATGCAAATGCAGGTAGCCCCCCCCCCCTTTTGAGGCAAGAGAATAGGAACTAGTAACAAAATGCTCTGCAGGGGTCAGCTGTGAGATATAATGAGCCAACTTCCTCTTCCCCTTAACACAGGTGTGCCTTTGAGGAAGAGAATTTTTTAATCTTAGTTTTTCAATTCTCGAACAAAGCCGGTAGGTATCTATTGATGTGTTCAGATTTTTTAAACAGTTAAAACCATTTCTTCCCCAACGAAAACCTTGAAAAGAACTCGAAAAAGTGAAAGCAAACTGGCCCACATTGAAGTAGAGGCATGGAGTCTCAGCTCGAAATATCATTTTGGAAACCTACTTCTTTCAGAAAGTAAAAAAATAAAACACCTTGCACTACTGCTTGCTCTCCAAATAATCCTGGCACTACCGCATTCCTGCCCCTGCAAATGTCCCATGGTGGTTGGTGATACTATATGATGTTTAGAGTCAACCCAGTTCTCTTCCAAAGAAGGAGACATAGCAATGGCTGATATTATAATCTCATTCACACATTTCTGTAAGGAGTTGGTGATAGACAATCAAGTTGTACTGTTGCTTGACATACAAGGGATGTGGAAGCTGTGTTCAAATGACAGATGTATAGATGATTTTGTCTAGAAAGCAGAGAATATTTTCTGAGGTATGGGGGATGGAAAGTTTGTGGAGAGATTTAAAATGTCCAGTTAATTTACCTTTAACTGTCACTCCGTACTTCATTAAAGTGTTGCTTTACTAGGTAAGTATTAGTATTCTGTAGTTGTCATCATTATTGTTATGATAACATTTCCCATAGCCACAGCAAGTTCATACTAGAGGCATTAACCAAGCCTAGGTTTTGATGTTGTTTTGTTTGGTTTGGTTTGACCCGGTTTGGTCTGGTCTGGAGTCCACATCACCACTTTTTTATATCCTGTGTAGCATGTTAATGTGTCACAATACAGTTTACAGAACCAAATTGTGATTGTCAGCACAGAGGCCAAAGAGGCTGACTAATGACATATAAGGAATTATAATGAATATGCATTCTATTGAGTTATTGAACTTTTCATTTTGAAGTTATGTCTGAAAAGAACTAAAGTAAGTGTGAAAATTCATTATTATCATTGCTGTTATTGTTTATTTCAGTAGAGAAAATCATAAACACTTTACTTCAGGATTATCTTTCATATGAAGGAATTTTCATTTTTTCGTTCACCCATTCAATATGCTGTACACACACTGAATTCAAGTTATATGCTATAAAAGATACTAAGGATAAAACAGTAGCAAAGATATGGTTGTGTTCCACATTATTTATAAGGATGAAAAATGATACAACATTCCACTCCCATATATAGCAAATATATTTACAAACTGTAAAAACTTATATTTAATAATTTGATAAAAGTAAAGAGAAGTTTTTTCTTACCAATAATAAAAAAAGTTCTTGAACATTGCAGTTCTTGTGCTTGTTTCTAAAACATGGTTTGGAAATTTGACATTTTAACCACAATATTTCCAAATGTGTGAACAGTGATGCATGAATACAGCAGGAGAGTTTGTAGTGACTCATGTTCAGGCACAGAAGGAGCTAGTATAACTGGACTGCATGTGGTTTCCAGATTGTTTTATATGACCCTGACATAAATCCACACACATATGAACACCTGATTTTTGACAAAAAAAAAGCCAAAAAATATATAATGGAAAAAAATCACCTTCAACAAAGGGTGCTAGCATAACTGGATGGTGGCATGAAGAATGCAAATAGATCCATAGTGATCGTCCTGCATAAAACTCAAGTCAAAGTGGATTAAAGACATCAACATAAATGCAGTTACACTGAAGCTGATAGAAGAGAAAGTTGGAAGTAGTTTTGAACATGTTGGCACAGGAGACAACTTCCTGAATATAACACCAGTAGCACAGATACTGAGATCGACAATTAACAAATGGGATGTCCTGAAACTGTAAAGCTTCTGGAAGCAAAGGATGCTGTCTGTAAGACAAAATGGCAGCCTACAGAATGGGAAAAGATATTTACCAACCATACATCTGACAGAGGGCTGAGATTCAAAATATATAAAGCCTCAAGAAACTAGACATCAATAGCAAATAATCCCATTAAGACATAGAGTACATATTTAAACACAGAATTCTCAACAGAAGAATCTCGAATGATAGAGATATACTTAAAGAAGTGATTGACATTCTTAACTATCAGAGATATGAAAATCAAAATGACTATGAAATACCATCTTACACCTGTCAGAATGGCTAAGATCAAAAACGCTAATGACAATCTATGTTGGAAAGGATGTGGAGTAAGGGGAACACTCCTCCATTGCTGGAAGGACTGCAAACTTGTATGGCCACTTTGAAAATTAGGGTGGCAGTTTTGCAGAAAATTGGGAATCAATCTACCTCAAGATCCAGCAATATCACTCTTGGGTATATACCCAAAAGTTGCTAAACCATACCACAGGTCATTTTCTCAACTATGTTCATAGCAGCATTACTCATAATAGCCAGAACCAGGAAACAACCTAGATTGTGCTTTATGTGTGTGTAAGTATGTATGTGTGTGTAAGTATGTATGTACATATGTATGTATACATACTACATATGTATGTATATATACTACAATGATTCTCTTCCTAACCATAGTTAATCCTTCTATGACTCCGCTATGGGAACTTTAGACTGCTGCAGTGGAGATCCATACCAAAGCTCTGCATTTTTCTATGTTTACATAGAGCCCATGCCTTTCTTTCTTAGTGGTGCCTTTATCATATGTTGTGGCCAAGACTTGCAGCTGATGTGGGAGAGTTCAAGTAACACAAATATCTTTGACTTTCTTCCCAGTTTCACCAACAGATTTGCCCTGCCAATGGTCTTAACATCCTCAGTCCTCAATTCTTTTTCTGTACTTATGACATCAAGAAATGTTATCTCTTTTCATTTAGAGTACAAACTTAAAGCATCACTCCTGTTGTTCCCTGATGCCAAGATGAAGTAAAATTGGAATAGACTGAACAGAAGCACTGTGACAATGTAACAGCTAATCTCAGAGCTCAGAGGGCTCCATGTGATAGACACGCAGGTGGCACCTACAATGTGCATTAAGACAAATGTGAAAGCCCATTCTGTAGGGTGGGATGCCTTGCTCAGTCTTAATGTGCCTCAAGGTGTGTGGGAAGCAGGTTGATCCTGCCTCAAGTTAATGTGCAGGCTTTGTTACACCTCATGAGAGGTCATACCCATTCTAGGACTGAATGGGGCTAGATTGGGGCAAGGTGTGGTGTGGTGATATTAAAGCTTGCCTGAAGATAAGAAAGTAAAATAACCACCCTGATTAGGCTTACAGACAAGGCAGTGGTGACACACACCTTTAATCCCAGTAGCCATATTAGTTTGCCATAGAAACCAGGCAAAAGTGATGCATGCCTTTAATCCCACCCAGCACTAGAGATGAATATGAGACAGGAGGAGACAGATCTCAGGCAGTCTCATTCTAAGGACTCCTGATGGCAGAATCACCATTTCAGACTGAGGTAGAGGTAAGAGTCAGTGGCTGGCTGTTTTGCTTTTCTGACCTACAGGTTGAACTCCAATAATTGTCTCTGAGTTTTTAATAGTTGTGCTATAGTGAGAGAGAGAGAGGGAGAGGAGGACAGGGAAAGGAAACTGTGGTTGGTATGTAAAATGAATAGAAAATAAATTAAATTTTAAAAAGACAAATAAAATAGTTCATGTCCTAGACTGGATGTAGAAAAAGAGTTTACTTTACAGTATTATTCATAATATCACCCCATTTCTCTTGATTTGATTCTGAACAATTTTATTTAATATTTTCATACCAAATTTGGCCACGGAATTTTAAAACTATAAACAAGGGGAGGTGTTTGTATCAGCAGATTCCCAAGGGCAAAACTTTCATATTTGCAGAGATTTTATTTTAATGTAACTTCGCCTTACCTCTCTCCCCATCTAGTATGTAAACTATTTCAACAGCAACATCTGATCTCTGGTAAACTTTCAATGGCAGAAGCTTCAAAACGTAAGCTTTTTTCATCTAACGATTCAATGTTAAGTCAAACCTTACCACGGTAAGGTTTGGATTAACATTCACCTCTAGTTTGCTTTCTGTCAATGTGATAAACACCATGACCAAAAGCAACTTGGAGAGGACATGGTTTATTTGGCTAACAGGCCACCATCAAAAGAAGTCAGGGCATGAGCTCAAGGCAAGAATTTAGAGGTAGGAACTGAAACAGACCATGGAGGAACACTGCTTGCCTTCTTGTTTGCTTACTTCTCTTGGATTGCCCCTTCTACCTTTCTTACACAGCCCAGGCCTAACTGACCAGGGGTGATACTGCCCAAAGTGGCCTGGGCCCACAAACATCAGCCATCACTCAAGAATATGCCCCATAGACATGCTCACAAGTCAATCTGATGGTGAAAATTTCTCAGGTGAAGTTTCATCTTAAGTATGGCTAGGATTATGTCCAGTTGTTGACAAAAAGTATGACAATTCCAATATTACCATTTCCCAAGAGAAAATTTATCAGTCCCTGTGATTACCCATTTTTTTCTACTTTTTCATACAAAGTTATTATCTTCCTGCAAAATAATTATTGAAAATCTAAAGAACAGGCTTGGCATGTTGCTGGCCATCTCAAACCTTAACGTTTATATATAAGCAATGATGTTTCTATCCATAGATCTTACTTTAATCACTGATAATACTCTGGTGGAAAGACATTTAAAGGTTTGAGACCATTTTGGTTAATTTTCTATACCATATATGCATATATCACATGACTATTATTGTATAATCTTCAGATTATATATTATAACAGGCAATATAACAGGCCACAAATACCCATTTCCTATCCCTGTATTGAAAGTATATCAGGCTACAAAGCTAAACATAAGTAACATTACAGGTGGCATAAACATTGCTAATCAGTTGACCTTAAAAATATAGGAAGATTGCATTAGGGAGATGAGTCAGAGGGTAAGATTTCTGGTTATGCAATCATGAGGACCTGAGTTCAAATCCCAAGCACCCACATTAAAAATAACAAGACAGGCCAGCAGAGAAGCCCGCCCTTTTCATGGCAGCGGGTCCTTGGTGAGTGCCACAGCTTCAGATCCACCTCTCTCTGCTCGATTAGGAGACTTCCTCTCCCCTTCCCCCAGCTTTTCTGTGTCCCACATCCCAGAG
>JAQHUG010000068.1:7202484-7213565 GCA_028555095.1 Dicrostonyx torquatus | reverse complement strand
TAAGCACATACCACATATAGCTCCACACCACACTCACACACACTATATCTATGAAGGCTGCCCTGGATTAATTGAATGACACCAACAAATCATAAAATTGAATAATTGGAAGAGACATGAGAAGTCAATCCTCCACTGTTGTGTTGATGATGACAGAGAGCACAAGTCAAGCAATGTGACAAGCAAGCCTCCACAGACTGGACAAGTAAGGACAGTGCCCTCTAGAGCAGTGAAAATGAAACGCAGCCCCAGTGATACCTTGATGTTCAGCAGCAAACCTTATGTTGGATTTTGCAACCCCATCAATGACACAGAAAGAGTGGTCCAATGAGGGTACTGCATCTCTTCTATCAGAAGTTGTGTGTACTTCAACCAGAACCTCACCTCCCTCATTCAGACTCTTCTAAGGCAGCTTCTGGCCATCAAAACTAATGATACATGATATTAGTCAGTTCTCATTAAAGTGTTAGTAAACTAAAATATATCTAAATTATTTTCAAATGAGTGATTTTTAAGATATTTGTCCATCATGGTTGTATAAGACTCTTGCCACAATTTGTGGATGACTATAAGTGTTGACAATGCATTAGCTATTTGGTAATGACATTGACTGTGATGAGAAAGATGTTGTCACATTAAATGTCCAAGGGACATAGAAAAGTGAGGTGAGAATAAAGCAGCATCTTCGGAATAACCGACATTCAGAATGTGTTTGATTTGCTATGTTTGTTCATTTGTTTTGTTTTCTTTCATTTTGTTTCAGCAGTTTTCATTGCTAGAATTTTGTCACTTCCCCAAGAGGTAGAGTATTTATCTTTTTAATCTCAAGGGACTTTTAAAAATCACATAAAAGCATATAATATACATGTATGAATCTCACAGTGAAGTCCACAGTTTTGTCCAATAAATATACACTAATGGAAAATAGCTAAATAAAATCAATCAGGCTGGGGGCACTTCCAAGGACAAGTTACTTCTTGAAATACCTGCATCTTCATCTCCCTCAGTCTAGCTAGCCTGAAGCAAAGCACCACTGGCAACTATAATGTGGAAAATAGGAAATGTACTCAATGTACTAGATGATCTACATAGATTTCCAGGCAGAATATTGAATTTGTCTGCCTCCTTCAGATGTCTATAGTAAAACACAAAAAGAGAGAAATGCAAAGAGAAAATTGTTAAATGTTAAAGGATCCCGGATTGCTAGGGAAATAGGCATTTTCATTTCCATTTCACAATCCTCTCTAGAAAAGAGAAACATAACCCTGATCTTAAACTTAAGAAACGACTTAAGGTTAAAAAAAGAACCTAGCACCTAATCAAGAGAATATGACATATGACAAAATCAAGTGTGTGACAGTCATTTGAAATTTCTGTAAGATTTAAGATGATACTTCCAACACACAAAAGACTTTCTGAGATAGATTATGTGTCCACCATGATCCTTTCTGTTACACACAAAGGTGCTAGAAACCTGAATTCCATGTCATACAACAATCTCATACAAAGTCCAAAGCAGGACAAGGATGGCCCTGAAGAAATCTGTAATTTTGCTTTTGTTGAACAGAGTGTATTATAAATTGGCATGTTAATAACAAAATCACGGGGAACTGGAGAGATGGCTTTGCGGTTACGAGCACTTACTGCTCCTCCAGAGGATCTGGGTTTGATTCCCAACACCTATATGGTGACTCACAACCAACTATTACCACAGTCCCAGGGCCTCCCATGCTCTCTTATGGCCTTGGTAGGCACCAGAATTGCATATTGTGCAGAAATCCAAGCAGAAGAAATACCCATATACATTAAAAATAAACAAATGCACAAAAAAGTTTTCAAAGTGACTTCTGAGTCAAGTAAATGTGGCTTGGGCTGGTGAGTGTTTATAAACAGGAATAGGTAAAACTGCCAGGCAGCACTCATAGGCCACATTGTATAGAAAGTGGCCATGTCAGAATCTGTACGAAGATCATTCTCAAGTATTGTAACTGAACCAGAATCACGGAGTCAGGGGCATGTATTTGGTTGGATTGGTTTGTCTTATTTTGTTGTGCTTTGTATTTTTGGTTTTTTAGAGTTGTTGCAAATCAATGCCTTCTGTACTTCTAATTTCCATTTCTCCTTTTCTTTCCTTTATTTTTGTTAGTTTTGAGGTTTTTTTTTTTCGGTTTTTTGAGACAGAGTTTCTCTCTTAGCCCTGGCTCTCCTGAAATTTGCTCTGTAGACCAGGCTGGCCTCAGAGATCTTCCTGCCTCTGCTTTCTAGTGCTGGGATTAAGGTGTGTAGCAGCATCCCTCAGTCTAATTTTCTCCTTTCAAATGGAAACATCCAGCATTGCTTTTCTTTATCTGATCAAACCATTCTATTGTTAATTCTGGGAGACAGACAAAGAAGTCATTTTAGCATAACATCTTAGAGAAAGAGATGATTATTCAAAGAGATAAACTCAAGAAACCAGACTTGGCAGAGACTGCTTGTGTGTTCCCATCTAACCAGACTGAAATGATCACACAGAAACTATATTATTTGCAACACTACTTGGCCAATGACTCTAGCATATTCTTAGCTAACTCTTACATCTTAAATTAACCCATTTCTATTATTTTGTGTATCATCATAAGGTTAAATTTTCAGCATCTGTCTCTTTTGGCAGCTACATAGCATCTCCTTGACTCCACATTCTTTCTCCTCTATCTGATTGAAATTTTGCCTTACTCCATTCTGCCCTGCCATAGGCCAATGCAGCTATGTTCATTAACCAATAAAATCAACACATATACAGAAGGGCTTCCCAAAGCATTGGGAGACTAACCCAAGCAGAACTTTACTTGTTAGTCTACAATTCTGGGTCTTTGAGCATGAATCTAATGCCTTAAAAGACAAGAGTTTGGAAAGAGGGTTCTAGGTAATTGGGAAATCAAGCGAATCTAGCTTATGTGGAGAGCAGATGTTCTTTTCACAAACTAGAAAGATGACTATTTATTGTAAACTTCATTTTCCCAAATTAGCCAGAAAAAATAGTTTTAATACCAATAGAATTAAAATAGAATCTTGTATTGATCATAGTGAGCATGAAGTCTATTCCTGTTATTCTCAATTATGATGAATAAAACATCACAAAAAGTCATAGCTTATGAGGTTAGTTCCTAACCCCACTCCCTGCTAGAAAATACACTTTTGAAGCCCTGCGCCATCACAGAAGAAGCATGGCTATCATCCAGCTGAAGTACTAAAATGACAACGAAGGGACAGAAAAAGTTTCTCAGGCTTCCACGCTTCTAGTCCATTCACACTTCCCTCTTCTTCCCAGAATATTAATATCAGTAAAGAAACACTCCAATGGCACCCTGTCTCCCACCCAGCCTGCAACATTCCTGTTTACGGATGACGGGTAAATTAAATGGAGCCACCTTGCAAAGCCAGGTAACTTCCAAAAGCACAAAGGATTAAAAAAAATATTCAACGACTGCAATTATTTCGAACTAAGAAGTTTGGAGGTTCTTTGTTACACAGAGATGGATAACCAGAACACAGACTTTTCAAATACTAGAAGTACTGCAATTAAATGATGTAAGGTGATTAAGCATAGTGGAATCCGGGGGAGGAAACTGGAGGAGAAAATACTTGTTGTGGCATGTGGGTACAGGAGAGAAAAGGAGAATAAGAATGGAGAAAACCCTGAGAAATGATTACATCTTCTGTCTCCATCTCCATGGAAAGGGATAGCCTTAATACAAAAGTAGATCTAGATATCAAAAGGTACTAGCCAATGAGATTCTTTCTTGTCCTATTCTCACCAAAGTCTTCTCAATCTTATTCTCTACCCGGGGAGCCAAGGAAAGCATCGTTCACTCCACAGCAAGGGGATAGACACAGTGTAGGTACTTTAACGTCAGTGCTTCCATTAACGGAAAATTATTTTCATGTCATTGATGAATAATTTAAGCTTTGGGGAGGTTACATAAGTTGAAAATAACCATACAGCTAGTAAAGAGTCTACGAGTTATTTTAACTCAGTCTAATGGTCTAATGTTACCCCAAAGGCTGGAGTGAAGACTATAGCCAGCTCTTCACAGTCAAATCTAACCCAATGGAGACTAAAATGGCTGCTGATGATTTAACCTCTGGCTCGCTCTGAACTCCTCCCTCTTCCATATGGCATCCTCCAGATGGCTAGAAGCTTGAGAGAGTGATCTGTGGCAATCAGTTTTCGCTCCCCAGCAATGCCGGTTCATGCATTGCTTTCCCATAATGCCCCTGGATTCCAAGAGAACGGCCTTCTGTAGATGCAAATTAAGCCTGGGAAAGTTAAGCTAAAATTTCTAAAAATGAACCCTAGAAAAGTATGTTTAACACAGGAACCAGGTTCCAGATTGTGTCCTGTTTACAAAAGCACATATTGTGCTAATAGTAAAATCGAGTTCTACTTTCATAATGATGGCCTAAAATGAATACCACCCACCTACACCCCCACCCTACCCATGCTCACACGCCATCAAAGCAATTAAATCTTAAATCACCTTGCTCTAAACAGCACTGGCAAATGGAACTGTGGGCACATATTTGTTAGGTTTGTTTACCAGTTTTCCCAAACTGCTTCACCAATCAAAATTAAAGAACTACCTCACCCACGAATGCATTCTGGACTCCTAAGTTTTAACTCACAAGATAAATGTATTTTCATAGTGATCTGGGAAAAAAAAACTACTCAGCTAAAACAGGTGCCATCCATTACCAGAAGCCAATGCTTCAAACAACACTCTAGAGACTTCCAGGTTCCATAAGTCGTTAACAGTTGTTCGGTAATAATAGGATGGTATGGTGAGATGATTTAAGGAAACTCAGAAGGCTGTTTTAATCTCCTGGAATTTTACACTGCATATTAGCATTTTAAAAAATATATAAATAATCCAAAAGCTGCATTTATGTTTAAGTGTGCTTTAATCTGAGTGCCCCCAATCTGTGTCTATAAGACTCTGATTACATAGAATACCTGTTCCCTTTTATTAGAATGTAATTTTTCAAACACGGAATTACTGTAAGTAGCTTTCTCCACCCTTTGCAAGGAATTATATTAGGTCATTTGGCAAAACAATGGAGCGATGCTATGCTTGACCCTTTCAACTGACTTGAATATCTGCTGTTGATTATTGGAGAGTAAGAAGTAATAAAGACAGAGCAAATGCTATGAAGATGCAAAACAGGATTTTTTGGTAAAAAAAAGCACACAGTCTTTGATAGACATTGTTACCAAATCACTTATGAACAGAGGAAGCTCTTTCAAAAATGGATAAAAACAAGGCATTTAATTTCCACAAGCTTCTGCATCTTTGAGTGTAAAACAGGTATAAAAATAGGCACTGCGTAGGAGTGGCTATAGGAATTTAGTCAAAGATGGTGTGTAAATTGCCATCCACTGTGTTGATATCCAATGACTAATACTCTCCCTTCTGTTTACGTTAGTTCTTCACTTTAGCAACTTTATATTGTTTCTGATAACAAAATGACACTAAAATAATTTAACAGAAACACACATATTCAAGTTAGAGGCCCTTTAATTCAGGTTTATATCACTACAGATATACAGTAAGGACCACAGAGAACAAGCAATCCTGACAGAACTGCATAACCTGGTTTGTGTTTGGATAACTCCAAACCATCACTATATAAGTGCCTTAAATAAATAAAAAACATGTTCTTCCCATTCACCTGAAACTCAAGCTTTCTATTCTCAAAGGCCATGCTCAAAAGTATTTTGCAACTTGAGTATCCTACATATGGAATTTTTGTCTCTGCATATGTACTTTCACTACTAAGAGAACGATTATCTTTAATAAATCAACAGTCAGATCTTCATTCTTTGTAGCCCTCCAAGTACTCAGCAGAATTCCAGACTCAAATTGTTTCCTGTATGAGTATTTAGTAACTGATCTGAGTCATTCATTGCCAGTACAGAGACATGTTAGAAACTAGATGTGTCTATCACATTCATATATTGAAACCCCACAGTGGAGATGATGGCATTTGAGGATGAACCCTGAAAGGGTTTCCATGAGACTAAAAGTAAGGCCATTGTGATGCACCAGTGAGCTTCTAAGAAATTAAGCCTGAAACCTGCCTCTTCTTCACCATGTAAAGACACGGTGAGATGTCTATTAGACAGGAAAAGAACCATCCACATGGACATACTGACCTTGAACTTCAAGCCTTTAGATCCATTAGAAAGAATTAAATTTCTGTTTTCTATGTTACCCATGCTATGGTATTTTGTTCTTGTAGCCTGAGCTGACTAAATCAAGTTGTGTAAGATTTGAAATGCTAAAGCTAAAATTATGAAGATAATTTTCCTTTCTGAATTTTTCCTTTATGTACTCACACACATTCATGTTTGGAAGTATCTCTTTTAAGCTGGTGCTATGGAAAACCAATCACAAACATTTCCTTCCTGGGCTATTTCTTAAAGAAACATTTATCAAAAAAAAATCACTGAAAACTAAACCCCAGAAGAATCATATCTCAAACGCTTGATTTTACCATTAGAGGGACATATAGTTCCATATACAAAGTTTGCTAGATGATTAATAAAAGAAAGTGCATATTTGAAAATTTACAGTCATTCACAGAACCATTTTATGCTTATCTGTGGACACAGAGTGGATGTAAGTACTAAGAAAGGCAATGACAAAAGCAATAAGTGTCTGCTGGAAACCCACAACATGATTACTGTTTCATCCAGTCTATTAAAGAAAAAGAAAAAAAAAAGGAATGGAGAGTTTAGCATAGCAGGAGCCTGTTCTGAAGTCATTCAACTTCAGAACACATAATTTGATAAAGGCAGAGAAAAATGCAATGAAAATTTCGATACAAAGATAGTACCCACACAGGAGCCTGCACACTCCAGTCATAAACAAATAACATCCACAAGACAGTCTACTGGGCATTAGTGAAAGACACAGAACAAATATTTCTGGGTTATTTTGTTCCAGAACAAGCCTGGTTAATTTAAAAGCAAAACGTGGAGTGATGTGGAAGAAATTAATGCATTCCACCCACCAAATGGCAGCCTATCAACTTTCAAAGTGAAGAAAAGTTTTAACTATTGAATTAAGATGAATAAGGCATATCAAACATAAAAAGGAGGTATGAGAACTATATGCCAGGAGAGTCATAAGAACACTGATGCTATGTAATTATAAACCAGATAAGAGATTTAACAGCAGTTTCTGTCTGAGTCATGAACTTGACTGTTAGTCTCCAAATTCTTCCAGTACCTGGGTTTTATATACTGGGCTTCAGTAAGAAGTTGTCAAGTGAACGTTTGAACCCTGGTCGTCTTTCCAGTTCAACCATCAAGAAGTGTGGACTGACTCCTTATCCTTTTCCTGCACACACCCAGGTTTTGGTAGAACTTTGAAATATTCTGAGCCTACAAGCTAACATGTTCTTTTCATCCCCATCTCACTGGGGAGATGGCTCAGAGGTTAAGAGCATTACCTGCTCTTCCAAAGGTCCTGAGTTCAATTCCCAGCAACCACATGGTGGCTCACAACCATCTGTAATGAGGTCTGGTGCCCTCTTCTGGCCTGCAGCATATATACTGAGAATACTGTATACATAATGAATTCATTTTAAAATCAGAGAAATAAGCAATTATCTAAAAACTCAGTGAAAGGCATTGAAATGATGGTCATAATTTAGCAAAGTCCCAATACCTAGTGAGAGGTAAGTTCATCACCATCATGGGGATAGTGATCTAAATACTGCATAGTTGCCCCATTTTATGCCTGATAAATCTCACAGAGATACTTCCTTTGCTCACCCTGCTGAAACATGCGAATATTTTGCTCTGAGAGAAGGAGAACTGATGCCTAATACAATAACATATGTGATTCCTACAATGTGAAAAAGACAGTAATAACAAATAAAAACCTTTATCCCTATGCATAACTTTATGAGCTAATATTCACAATATGTGTTATAATACTGAGATATATAAAATATGCAAGAAGGAGCCACTGTTGTGAGAATGTAAAATTAAACAAGAAAATGGGGAAATATATTTCATTTTTAATGTGAAGATGCTTAACACACCCCATAGGGAAAGAGATAATTTTGATGTAAATGTGCTTAAGCTTTTCAGACAATTGAATCACCAGGAGGTTAGAATATGATCAAGTAAAGTATAATAAACAGTAAGTGCCTCTGAGCACAACCTGAAAATGGGAGAGAAAAATGGTCATATTGAGAATCAAATTGTATCCATGTGTTTCTACAAAGAGTTTGAAAATGATAATTTTAGGCGCACACATCCAAACAAAATATCTTACTGAAAATTAATCCACAGAAAATAAGGAACACTGAACTCACACCACACAGAAAATGTGTGTCTTTTGGCAAATGCTTCAGGAGCAATCCTGGGAATAACGAGGTTACTATGGCTGAAGGTTGATCTGCAGATTTTATCAGTTGTTGGACCACAAACCTTACATGGGGCATTGCTAAGGGAATCTAAATTTCCTGCATCTTGAAGACAATGAAGAAAACAAAATTCAAAACTGTAAAATCTGGGCTGCTAAAGTAGCTTAGTGGGTAATAGTGCTTGCCACCGAAACTGAAAACCAATATTCAGTATCTGGAATCGATGGTGGAGGGAGAGAAGCAACTCCTACAAGTTGATGTCTGCTCTCCACACATGACAAAGTTAATTAATTAATTATAAATTAATAAATAAATAAGCAATCTAGAATTTTTAAGTCTATCAGAATTTCTTTTAAAGGAAGTAACATGAAATTAAATGGGATGCTAATTAGGCAAACAAGATCAAATTTTCTATTAGGTTCCAATTGCCTGAAGTTTCTCAATCAAGTTCTTGTAACAGCTGTTTTGAAAATCTACGGAGATTGTTACTCAGAGTATCATTCTTTGTTTTCCTAAGGTATTAAAGAAAGAGATGAGCCCTCAGAAAGAACCAACTCTCAGGACTAGCAGATGAGAAGCTTAATTCTGTGGGAAAGTTTTCCACAGCTGACTCCTCAAAATTCAGAAGGGTGGGAGGGGAATGTCACTTTTTTTCTACTAAGCATTAGCACACGTATTATCCAGGTGTGACACCTGTCATCTTACTGTCACGGCAGAAAGGTTGTAGGAGTATTTGAAAGCATATCTCATGAGAGCAGGTGCCAGTGTATGTAACAGCATGCATTGGTGTTCAGCTAATCTCCTGCAAACTGTTACATATTTTGGTCTCTTGTTTTGGGTTTTATGCACAAATACTTTTTAGTTGTCCTTCTTTTAGTATGTAAATGATTTCGTGATGAGGCAAATATACTACATAGAAGACGATCTTTTAAAATTATCTCTTACAGAGAGTTGGCATTGCCAAGTGATCTTCAGGAAACACATTGATGAGAGTTTCAAATAAATCTAATTTTAACTGATGCTATGTAACCCTTAAGAAAAAAATGCATACAATATTGCTTTATTGCTTTGTATTTTTTTTAACTTGGGTAGTATGAACACATGATAAAAAAGTGTCACCCACATGAATAATTACCACAACACTTCAGGAGCTCTTTTCATTCTGGGAAACTTAAAAGAGAGAAAGACCATAAAAGGGGGTTTTGTGATTACTGAATAAAAAGATATTAAAGATTCACATGTCAATGTTAAATCCAAACTTGGAATCCCAGCTCTCCCACTGATTATGAGGCCCCGAAAAAAAGTTAGCATTTTGAGTAGCACAATTCTTCAGAAAAAGGAAGAAAGAGAGGTTCACTGGTGAGTAGCAGCACTCTGCTTCTTTGAAGCCACTTAGCACATGAAGGCACACTCTGGTCACCGGGCAGTTTGATACAGTTTGGAATTTTCCTAACTGAAGTATAGTGTTTCCACTGTTTTACTTTACTGTCTGCCAGATGGGTGACTTGAAAAAACTGTGTAGTCATGCTTGAGCACAGTTTGAATTTCCTTGGAAGGCTATCAATAACATTTTAATGGGGTTAATAGGAATAAAACACTATCATGTAACAGTACATCCTTGGCTGGTGCTGCTGGAGTGAGCTACCTTGAGTCTGGTGATTTAGAAAACTTTAGTTCTGTTAGTAAGAAGGGTAAATGGGCAGGAAGGTCAATTCCCATTCTGGAGACTCTAGGAAATAGTGTGCTTCCCTGTATGGAAACTGCCTGAGTACCTTGACTTGAGTAGAACCCGTGTTACCCTAGCATTGGTCTGTTTCCCTGTACCTGAGTACCTTGGCTTGAGTAGGCCCCATGTTACTCCATCCTCTACGGGTTCTGTCTCCTTTGCTGATGCTTCTGTCTCCCTATTTCATGGACAAGGACCTTGGCATCAATTTGAGCACCTCTCAATATTCCAGACACAAATTCTTTAGCTTAATTAAGAGTCATTCTTTTTATTGATTTTTTATTGAGCTCTACATTTTTCTCTGCTCCCCTCCCTGACTCTCCCCTCTCCTTCAACCTTCCACCAAGATCCCCATGCTCCCAAGACACTGTTAAGTGTAATTAACATATTCCCAGATTCTGAACTGTAGAATGTAGAAGTCTTCTGCCTACTGCTGACAGGAGCACAATATGTAAGTTCCTGCATTGCTACAACTGTGAATTTCATGAAGACAAATATGAGTCCACCTCTCCTCTTTAGCCCTTCAGTGTATCTCACCACACTACACTAAAGGCAAATAATTAACAAAGGCAGTTGATTTTTTCCCAATATTTTTTTTTGTTTTTTTTAAATTAATTTTATCGAGCTATACAATTTTATCTGCTCCCCTCACTTCTCCATTCCCCTTCAGTCCTCTCCCATGGTCCTTGTGCTCCCAATTCACTCAGGAGATCTTGTCTTTTTCTACTTCCCATGTAGATTAGATCCATATATCTCTCTCTTAGGGTCCTCATTATTGTCTAGGTTCTCTGGGATTGTGAATTGTAGACTGGCTTACTTTGCTTTATGTATAAAAGCCAAATGTGAGTGAGTACACATGATATTTGTCTTTATGGGTCTGGGTTACCTCACTCAGTATGATGTTTTCTAGAACCATCCATTTGCCTGCAAATTTCAA
>JAQHUG010000068.1:7179524-7189991 GCA_028555095.1 Dicrostonyx torquatus | reverse complement strand
GGCCCTCTCCCCAGCACTTGAGGACAAGACCTTCTAACAAATGATTCAAAAACAACAAAAATTATGTCAAGCAAAACTATAAGAAGTTCACTATCCATTAATATTTAATAAGATATTTCAGACCGATAAAAAGTACAATTTTTCTAGGTTCAAAAGTAGTAGAGGGACTAAAGAGATGGCTCAGCAGTTAAGAGCACCCACTGCTCCTGCAGGGAACCAGAGTTTAGTCCCCAGCACCCATGTTGGACATCTCACGACTCCCTGTAACTCCAGCTACAGGGACATCCAATACTGCTGTCCTTATCAGACCTCCTTACTTATATGCACAAACCCATATATAGACATATGTATACAAAATTTAAAATAGTAAAAAAATAAACCTTTTAAAATTGATAGAGATAAATGCCATCTTTCAGGAGAAGAATGACTTTAATTTGAAAAGATTATGCTCTTTCCAAATTAATGAAGTTTAATGCCTTTCTAATCAAAAACTCAAATGAAACTATTTAGAAAGGAGCTAAAGAAGTATCTAGGAGTCCACCTGTCAGGATAAACTAATTAAAATGAATTTAAAATATCTCCCTGAGGACGTAAGCAGAGAAATCTATACTCCTTACCTAGATAGTTGACCTTAGCCATTTAGAGGAACTCAAATGCTCAGTGTACTTCCTTGAACGTGAGAGACATCATAACTCCACTGTTCTCAAAGTGTATACATTAGTAAAGTCTATTGTGACTGCAACAAACTGGTCTCATCTGGTTAATTATAAGAAATAATGCCTACAAAACACCTGAAAAGTAAACGGATTGTAACCTAGCAAACTTATATCAATAGTAACTGGCTACTGTCATCATTCATTTGCCCAGTAACATGGTAATTGAGTACATACTATAATGCAGACTAATTTTAAAACTATTATTTCATCTATGACCATTATTATTGCTCTTATTAGAGAGAGACAAGGAATGATGTGTGTAAATGTACATGTGCACAAACTGTGCACACACATGTGGGGATCAATGGGAAACTTTCAGTGGTCGGTTCTCTGGGCTTTTTCTTACACAGTGGAACCAAGGGATCAAGCTCACATCACTAGGTTTAAACAGGAACCTCTTTTACCTGCCAATTTTTGATGTTGAGGAGATTATGATGAAGTAAAGAGATGAAAATTTTGCTGAACAGAGGTACTGAAGATAAGGGCAATAAGGAAAGATACTGGCAATGGAAAAATCTTTTGGATACTGATAATTTCTGAAGGCAATATAAAGACCACAGATTGTCTTTAGTTAGCCGTCTCTGAAACAGCTTGAAAGGCTTCTTTGCTAGAGATGATCATGTTAAGGAATATCAACTTTCAAAGATGGAACACAGCTGTCAAGATCTTCACATGGAAAATTATCATAGGGTAAAAAGCAAGAGAAACAAGAGGTATAATGAGTAAACACATAGGTAAAAACCTGCTTCTGGAGAGCCCTAAGGCCTAAGACAAGGAATTCAAGAGAAAATATAGCTAAGTAAATCCCTATATTAAACCATATGCCAAAATTAGTTCCAGAGAGAGCAAAGGATTAAACACAAAATAAGAAAAACACTAGAGAAAAGTCTAGGCAGCTATCTGACTTTGAAATAATGAAAACTTTTATAGACATAAAACCAAAGGCAGAAATTATATATCACAGATAGATATAGTTTAGGTAAGTAGATAGATAGATAGATAGATAGATAGATAGATAGATAGATAGATAGATAGAGATTGATTGATTTGGTGTACTTTAAACCATGTGCACTAAAGCCACAATAAATCAGAGTGAGTACACATCTAATAAAGGACATAAACGCTGAAAAACCTGTAAAAATCAATTAACTACATGTTATTTTTGCCAATAATTTATGAGTATAAAATATAAAAATTCAAATAAAATACAAAGCTATGAATAAAGTATATAACTCCATAAATGGAAAACATATCTAAAGATAGATGAATAATGATAAAAAATAAATCCTGCAGTGAATAAATACGAAAAATATTGCCTCTAGCCATTAACGAAAGATTAAAAAATAACTTTTTGATCATTAAATCCACAATTTTGATAAGAATGTTAAAGTAAGTTATGATGAGTATCAATTACCCAGCACAATGGGATTTGAATTCCTATTGAGAGCCTTAGAATGTGTAAATGAGAGTGTAAATTGGAATACAAAATGGAAATGAAAACTGCAGGACCTCTAGAGATTAACAACCTTAAAAAAAAAATCCATGCATGCTTAGCTCATTTATCTGTTTCTGCACAAAAACATCAGTAAATACTTATGCACAAAGAAATCAATTCCAAGCCACACTTTAAGTCAAAGCCAAACACCTATGCTATATAGTGAAGGAATGTAGCTACGTTAAAACAGAGAGACAACCAAAAGCTTCATAGGATGCAAACAGTATTGTTACTCGTTGCCACATAGAGCTGACTACTGCTGGGCTATTTAGCCTTCACATATTTGAATACTATCACCATTTTAGGCGAGCATGATATATATAATATGATATATAGAGTAGAATGATTGCTATCTAATCTAAACAGCATCTATATCCTAACATCTTTCCCATTTTAAGAATGCCTCTTTCTTTTCCATTAAGACAATACATTAAATAATTTGTTTGTTCTCTCCTTCCTCAGACAGCCTCTATTGTCACACACAAACCTCTCTTGTATCATTTTAGTGACAGTCACATATACATAGAAGTATGTGTGTGTTTATTTGTTTCACAAAGAATTCTAGGAAGGAAAAATATAGAGACTCAAAAAACTTTAATACTACATTCTAAAAAAGCAATACCTCTATAATCAATGACAAAGTAGGTGCAGATATTACTTCCTTCACTGTGAATGAAAATACAGCCTCACTAGAGTAAGGACGACACTAAAGGAACACGTTCAAAAGCTTCCAAAAGGCCATAGCATGTGCTGGTGTGCGTCTGTCTGCTGTGCTACTGTTTCAACCACAGGCTTCACCTTGCGTGAAAATGTTTGTCAGATTATTCTGCAATTTCAAAATGTTTATTTTCCTTGGAATGAAGCTAAAACAATGTGGTTTCCAAAGACTGCCATCCTCATCCCACAGTCACAAACCACAATGCATTTGACCAAGCACAGTTCCATGAAGTGCATGAAAATGTTGATGGAGCAAATTAGTCAAGAGACTTCTCTTATATCAAGTAGAATTTAGGCAGCAAGTCACTGATCTGGCTTCACAGGGTCCTCTCTGAAGGAGGAGGTATTTTGCAGCAAAGAAGGCCCATTTGCCTGAACCTACTAATCCCCCTATGGGCCAAGGAGATCAAATTCAATTCAAGATTATTTCAACAAACCATTTTGGTAGCTAAACACTTTTTTTTTCAGACTGAGGCATTTTTTCTTGCAATTGAAAACAGAATTGTTTGAACCATGCTGAGATAATATTGATAAGAATCAAACAATAAAGTAATATTGTGCATGTGTACCCAGCTGCCCAGCTGTTGATAGAGGCTGGGATAATTTGAAGAATCTGACTGTGCCATTTACAGAAGCTTTCTGCATGTTTTCCTTGAGTTCAGGATGATACGTTAGTGCTATTTTTAGGAGTATTTTTTTCTACCTGTGTAATTCACATAAAAACCCTCAATATAAAGAACACATGTCTGCAATCAGGGTCCCCTTCATTCCAAATCTGTTAACTGAGTCCTCTCAGGCATATTTCACTGTGATTCTAGGTTTTAAGTAAGACAGCCTGAAACCCCTGCTTTGGAAGAACTAGGCCAAGCAACTCAAAAAAGTATAACTGGAGAATGTTTATCTTGAAACTTTGTATGGCATCCATTTAGGCACCAGAAGCTCTGCAATGTTATCAGTATTTATCTTTTGAGTATCCCCTACCTTCATGTTCATCTCCACTCTCTCCTTCTCCTCCACACACCCCAGAACCCTGCCTCCCCAGTATATGTAACTCCTGTCACAGATGCCTTAGTTTTCAAGACCTCCACTCTCCTATATCTTACTTTCTGTCACCTCTGTATCTCTGGGCAGACAGCACTCCTCTTGTGACATTTATGCCATTTTTAGATCTTTGGTGAACATGTCTTTGTGTACTTGTTTGGAGACTGTCTCCATTCATTTTCTTCCTAAGATCACCTCCTCCTTTTCAAGTTGGCAATCGTGATGGAAAATTCAGGAGTCCTGATCTAGCTAACCCAAGAGGAGGCCCATGCTACATCCAGTCTTACTCTCTCCAAGGATTCAGAGTCTTGATTGTAAAAGTTCAAAAGGAATGACTGGGCTTGTCCTTTCTGTCCTAGTGATGACCTACTGGTCTGACGGTCAACTAGTTAGATCCAGTAGCTGTAGTTAGCTACTATACAGGTTTCCATGTTTTCTATATGTGGTTTCCATCTCTTCCCTTGATCTGGGAGTTCTAGTAAGTTGCTTTTCCTCTAAGTGCCCATTTCCAAAGAAATCCAAATGATATAAGCTTTGAGAAAGTGTTAGTTATATTGCTTTACCGTTAGATAAACCTATTAGAATTGGATAAAGGTGAGCTATCAGAATAATTTTACAGGAAAAAATGGAGTATTGCATTATTTAAGTTTTTATTTTTATTGAGCTATATGTTTTTTTCTACTCCCCTCCCTTCCTTCCTCCTCCCCTTCTACCCATACCATGATACCCACACTCCCAATTTACTCAGGAGATCCTGTCTTTTTCTACTTACTATGTAGATTAGTTCCATTTATCTCTCTCTTAGGGTCCTCTTTGTTGTCTAGGCTCTCTGGGATTGTGAATTGTAGGCTGGTTTTGCTTTGCTTTATGTCCAAAAGCCACTTTTAAGTGAGTACACATTGTATTTGCCTTGCTGGGTCTGGTTTACTTCACTCAATATGATGTTTTCTAGATCCATCAATTTGCCTGCAAATGTTAATATATCATTATTTTTTCTGCTGTGTAGTACTCCACTGTGTAAAGGTACCACATTTGTAAAGTGTGTAAATGTATCTTCTTTATCCACTCTTTGGTTGAGGAGTGTTTAGGTTTTTTCCAGATTCTGGCTATGACAAATAACGCTGCTATGAACACAGTTGAGCACATGTCCTTGTGGTATGATTAAGCATCCTTCAGGCATATACCCAAAAGTGGTATTACTGGATTGGTTACTTCTTAATTTTCTGAAAAATTGTCATACTGATTTCCAAAGTGGCTGTACCAGTTTGCACTCCCACTAGCAATGGAGGAGTGTTCCATTTACCCCACAACCTCTTCAGCATAAGTTTCCATCAGTGTTTTTGATATTTAGCTTTGAGACACAATAAAATTTGCTTTTTAAATCTTTAGTTCCCTCAGAGGTTCCAAAAAATGCCTATAAATGATTCAAAAATCAAGTCCCAGAACTAAAATGGTAGCTCATAGGCTAAGAGCATATCCCACTCTTTCAAAGGGCCAAAGTCACTTCCAGAACACATAAAGACTGGCAGAGGATATATGTGGTTTCCTTCTCAAAAACATTTAAAGTTAACTTCAGTAGAAAAACTACCTATAAATTCTTTTCTGGGCAATGATATAAACAAGAAGGGTTATATAGGGTGTAGGATTGGGGGAAGAAAAATATGGTGGGGTAACTAACACTACAGACCTTTTGAAAAAGTTATATAAAAAATGCCTATTTAGAAGTTCCTAAAATATCAACTTACATATAGAAAGCTAACTTCAATGGAGTTGCCCTATAAAGCATGCCCTTACTGAACTCTACAGGACAGCAAATAAAATGCCCAATATCAATATCTAGAACAGGTTATCTCTGTTAAAGTTGTTGGACAATGAGGTCCCTTACATTCCAAATTTCCCAGGATATTGCTCTTGTTCTTTGTTACCCTCCAGAACTTGGAAGTAATACCCTATTGCTGAAGACCTCACAGGTTTGAGTCCTAGAACATGGAAGAACTAAGCAAGTGTTGATATGGAAGCTTGATCTTTTGTAACTAGCTTTCACAGAGCAGAAAGGTGCTATGCAGGCTATCAGAGGAGAAAAGAGGAATCACCAATCACCAGCTACCATTCCCTTAAGCTACAATAACAACTGGCCTGACTTGATTTGCCCACTGTGGCAATAATGTCATGGAGTCATTGGAATAACCAACTACTTCCTGATTAACTTTAAGGCCTATTCCACAAGATGAAACTGATACTTGGCATAGGCATCAGAGCCAATAATCAGTGACTAGACAAGCCAAAGGCCCCAGTGACAAAGCTACTATATTAATCTGCTAATGGATCACAACATTAAAGTAACTCCTAATAACTTCCTCCAATACCGGTATTTATTGCATCTCTCATATCTCTCATACCTTTTTTCAGTTCACGCCCATTAAAATAAAGATCCAAAACTGACCAACATGCACAGAATAAGAGAATTCAGCATATTCAGTCCTAAACATAACATCTATATAAAACCACCCAAGGCTCACATATCATAGCGGAAGAGAGAGCAGGAAGACTGTAAGAGCTAGAAGCAGTGGATGGCTACATGGTAAGGTGTGTTCCCAACACAATAGAGTTATTGCACCTATGAACTGACCATGTTGTGATGCACGCAGAAGAGCTACATAAACAGACTAAGGCAGACAAATCTGAGCATGGAGAAGGGGTATGGGCAGAGAGCCCCACTTCTAGCTGAGGGACTATTGGGCTTCTGGGAGAGTTAGCTTTCTTTAAAAGTATGACCCTAGGTAGGTCTAACATGCTCCTTGTAGTTGGCCATACACCTAATAGCAGATAAACAGCACTAATGGTATTTGATGATTTTCATTTTTAAGAAAAAGTGAGGGCACAAAGTTGGGTGAGTATAGAATGGTGATATATCTGTGAAGAGATGGGGCATAGGCACTAAGACGATCAAAAACAAGGCAGGAAATTCCCCGAGACATAAATAAAACAAATTAAAAACTAAGAAATAACCCCCTAAGTCATTGGTCCTCAGCCTGTAGGTCCCAACCTCTTTGGTGGTTGACCAACCCTTTACAGGGGTAGCCTAAGACCACTTGCATATCAGGTATTTACATTATAATTCTTAACATAGCAAAATTATAGTAACAAAGTATCAATGAAAATCATTTTGTTGTTGGGGGTCACTACAATATGAGGAACTGTATTAAGGGATCACAGAATTATTGAGAACCAATGCTCTAAATAAATAAGCTTTAAGGTTTGCTGGTGGTGGTGCATGCCTATAATCTTAGCACTCGAGCAGCAGAGGCAGGTGGATCTCTGTGAGTTTGAGGCCAGCCTGGTCTGCAAGAACAAGTTCCAGGACAGGCTCCAAAACTACAGAGAAACCCTGTCTCAAAAACAAAACAAAACAAAAGATAATAAATAAATAATTTTTAAGAATTCAAATTTCATATTTATACATATATAATTATGCTATATTTTATATTTCTGGTACTGTTTTAATTTTTTGTTTGATTACTCTCTGATAGCTTGTATGTGACACAAAAACGTAAAAATGAAAAACATTATAAATACACTGAAAAATTAATATTGTGCCACTTGGAATATAACAAAAAGGTAGAATAATTAAATGTCCAAGCTTCAGACAGAAACTTAGTAACCCATACCATAAAATTCTCTCTTGAATCTTGAATTGACATGGGACAAATTATTTTGTCTTATAATATTTATCATAACTGTCTGCAAAAACAGTTAAAGCACCGAAATAAATACAGAATCCATTGCCTATGTGTATGTGTAACACACATGCACACACACACACACACACACAGGGCAAGGAGAGAACTAGAGTTTAGATGAGTAGTTTGTAAGGAAGGGCTTATTAAAGTGTATTTCTAGTTTTAACAGTCAGTCTAGAATTACTTCCCCCCTTTCAATGAACAAAACATCTAATCTCTCTACTTGTTTCTCGATCTCAAGGCTTCAGGTTATCCTAACCACAGAGAACATATCCAAGGACATGATTCTCAACACCAGAAAGTGATCTTCTGATTCATCTCCCACCACCAATTCCAGTGAGATTTTTGGAAAACTACTTATTCAATTCCACTAAAAACATTACTTACTCTTCAGTTCATGGAGGGTTTAGATGAATATTGGCTCTGACAAAATTAAAGGTGCTGAGAGTAGCTGCATGCCATCTGATGAATGCAACGAGCCAGGCATTCAGGCAAATCTGCTAAGCATTGTCCTCACTTTTGTGGAAGGAACTGGAAAATGTGAGCTGTCAGTTCACTAAAAGAAAATTTATCTATCAGGAGGAGTTTATGTTAACTGAGAACACTGAGACTTTCCTGTAAAACCAGAATGCTTCATTACTATTTAATATATATATGAAAATACAGCTGATTCTCAGAGAATTACCATCTACATACTTAGTAGGTATACTGTGCTAATTTAATATGAGCTTATATTCAAATATAATTAGATTTACATTAATGATTTGCCATGATTCTAGCTTCATGTACACTGTAGGGCAGTAACTGCAATTCCATACATTTTCTCCAATACATTCTATAAACTTTGAAGTGCTCATGATCAAAAGACACTAGTTCTCGTCTTCTTCCTACCTGATGAGAAGGACATGACCCTTAAGATTGAAGTTGTCACCAACTAAATTAACCTTTCTGCTTGATAGTCCCCAGATATCTGCTTTCTAGTAATATCCTTGTGACTGAGTGGCCAGTGATGGAGTTGTGGTCCCACCCCCAAATCAGCTTGTTCCTTTCTATCTTCTCCCGGGGGCACCATAGCTACAGACTCTGTGAAGTGAGGTGGTGGGACTGAGAAACGTGGGAAAGGAGCCCTGCTGTTAGCTTTCATCTGCGCTCAGTGGTCCCACAAACCTCTGTGTTCCTAGGCTTCATGTAGAAGTTCTTTAAATGCAAACACATATGGTTTTTATGAAAGATCTATACAAGGTGTCGGTGTCATCCTTCACTATGGATTTGTGCCGTGACCCCCACAGCTTGCGCTTAGGTAGTGAGGGGATGAAGAAAAGACAGAAATGTGTACAGAAAAGCTGGGGTTGAGTGAGTCCTGTGCACTGTGACAAAGTGACAGCAACCGCCAACCAGCGACCACACATACTGCACTGGGGGAAGAGTCAGCTCGTCTCAGTCTGTGGCCTCTGTAGGTGAGCTGTCTCTGGTTCTGGATATCCAGAGGGAGGAAGCTGGGCCTGCTAGTTTTTGCACATATTGCCAATATGCACATTCAGCTAAAGGAAGCTTGTGGCAATTTCAAGATTTACCTACACAGGGACTGTTTTAAAAATTTTGCATGGGTCTGAGGTGTTGTTCCTTGACATAGCCTTGCCCATGGCTACAGTACACATACACTCAGCACTTCACCTGCTCTTGACACATTCACTTAGGACTTCCTTATCACCCAACAGTGTGGGATTGAGACACTGCCTTTACTGCTATTAAAAAGTCTCCTAATGATAGAAAAGTGCCTCAGATTTATGAAAATTCCTTTTTTAACATTGCACTATTATTTCCTTTCTCAAGGCCAATCTCATCCTCAGTTTTATTTCCATACATTTGATTGAAACTTACACAAAGCAGAGTCGATTCTTGTCTCCTTTGCCTATGTAACTCTACTTTCTATGTAAATCAGCAAACACAATCAAATTCAAGCAAGAGTGATGCCGCATTACCCTGTGGCATCCAAGCTACATGAGTTAATAGATATTTAAGAAAACTATTAAAGTAATTATCTCCACCAACAATATCTGAGCCCTAGGCCAAACTAAAGTGCCTTCCCCTTTCCCCCTTCCTCCTCTCTTCACACACACACACACACACACACACACACACACACACACACAGTTCTATATCTACAAAAACAGATGTGCAAAACCCTGCGGGGCTCAGGAAAATGCACCCAGTGGGAGGCTGGAGGGAAAAGCAAGTCGAGAACACACAGAGACATCAGATGAGCAAACAGGCTCCATAATGAGCTGTTTGATGGAGCTCAGAAACTTAATGAGGGACGTGAAAAATCACTTCGTATCTGGTTGGGAGGGAATCTAAAGATAATTTAATCCATCCCCTTCACTTTATAGCTGAGAAAATGAAGATTCAGACTGAGAACATGACTTCCCTAAGGTCATACAACTCTTTTGAGACACATTTGGAGTGACCTTGAGCATGGCACCATACCACTTAGGGTTTTCTCATAAAGAATACTAGCTTCGAAGTTTGTCCCTTTGTTATAGGTGAAAGAAAGATCTTTCTAATCAGGTCCATTAAATAAATCGGGGTCTCGCTGTTTAAGTTAGAGTGTATAGGATACCAACAGACAGACGCTTCATTCCATTCTACAACATCAAACTGTGACTCACAGTCTTCAGGAGTACGAACAGCAATGATGCTGACAATTATTATCATGAATAGAATATTTCCCACTCTCTGGGAGCCATGCCAAAAATAA
>JAQHUG010000068.1:7134542-7169823 GCA_028555095.1 Dicrostonyx torquatus | reverse complement strand
AGGACCCATTTGGATACCATTCGTCAGGAAGATTTCTACTTGGACAGCTGATATGGATTCCCTAGACTACACGTCGTCCCCATGACAGCAAGAAGTAGCTTTGGAGAACAACGTCCCTTATCCCGAAATATTTTGCCCTCAGACTTTGGGACTTTATGTAGGGGTTAATTATGCCTTCCATATATTTAAGAGATGGGGGAGGGATAGTGGATTGATATTTTTATTGTCTGTAATTTTATGTCTAATGTCTGTTCCCATTGTATATAGTTATTCTAGAGCTAAATTGATCTTATTTAGACAAAAGGGGGAGACGAAGGAGAATGGTCTTGCCCTATTTGGCTTATAGCCCCGCCCCGCCATTAGCTAATTATTCTGCCCCCCCAATTAGCTGTTAATTAATTAACGGGGCTGGACCACCAGGTTCCAAGATGTATAAAAAGATAGGCCCACGTGGAAAGCGCTGTCTCTGCGGATCGCCGGCCTGCCTGCTTCTTCGGAGGAGCTCTGTCCGGTACAGTAACCTGTGTGTATATTGTCCCTACTAATCTGTGTGTATTAAATAAACATCCACAAAAAGATATTAAGCATAAATGATTCACTTTGTAACAAAGGAATGTAAATGTGCATAAAAACAAAATGCCTGATTGTTCTAAAGAACATTGTTATCCTTAATTAAGTATTTAAACTGTAACAAAGTGGATTTGAGTTCACAGTGAAACTCTTTCAATGGACATGGGTCACTGTCATGAGTTCATACATACAAAGATTTTGCAAGAAACCTGTGGGCGTGGGTTAAGCCATGAAACTCTTCCTTGATAGGAGAATCCAAAAGGGTATGAGCGGGATCAAAAGGAGAAGCTTGTGGAAGGTAAAGCATGGACTTTACTCAGAAAATGAAGAACAGTGTGAAGTTTCTGAGGAAAAAAAGAGCAGAAATTCCCCTCAGTTGATACCTCACCATGTTTTTAAGAATAACTCAGTGCCTTTCCATGAACCTGCACATCAAACAAGCATCACCAGAATTTATAATCCAAGTAGTCCACCCTACCTACTTAATTGTTGCCATCTACACATTCTTTCAAAAATCAGCTTAAAGAATTCACTTTTATGAAATACTTATTGAAAGTAGCTTTTGTCAATTGCTCCCTGCCTCTGTTCCAAGATTTCTTTTTTTAATCAGCATAAATACGTTTTTAACAGTCTATACTTTCATGTCGTTTGCCTGATTCTGAAGCTGGAATAGGAGTGCCACAGAAACAAAAGTCTATACCAATCTCACTACTGAAAAAGTTAATATTCAATTTCCAATATCTTTTTAAAACCCACCTAAGCAATGATGAAGCACTGAGCATTGAAATCAAACTCCTTCTCTCCTATTTTCTTCTCTGATGACCAAAATAAAAGCCTCGGATTTACTATCAGCCAAGAACAAGAACTAAGAACAATCTTTGGTGGTTTGTGTGATGTAGAGACCTACATTCAGCTCTAGGATGAATTCATGTAATAAATTTGAGGGCACATGCTACTCATTACAAGTCCTGTGATTTTGGCTGTTTCTTGATGGGTGATTACAGATGACAGTTGAATGGCAAGCATATAAAATTAAAAATTTATTGTGGAAGACAAGAGTCACTGGCTGGAATGAAAATAGATTGGTAAAGTTGAGAAAAATCAAAGGAATGAGGAATTGGTTAGAAACAACAGAGTAAAAAAGAACTGGATTAGAATTTAACTAAGTTGGTCCCCAAGTAATGAGAATTTATATACAAGTTTTCGTTATTATCAGTGTACAAAAGTGACCTGCATTCAATATAAAATTTACTTAGAATTTTGAACTTTGATCTTTCTCTGGGCTAGCAACATATGGACTGATATTGTTCATTATGCTGGTCCATAAATGCCTCTATACCTTCAACTCAAATACAGACCATAAGGATAACAACCCACAGTGAGTTAATGACTTCTTGTGTTATATGGGTTAATGGTATCAAATTCATTTGCAACTTACAATACTGTCAATTTACCAGAGGTTTCCCATAGCATGTTAGGGGGGCATAGATAGATAGATAGATAGATAGATAGATAGATAGATAGATAGATAGATAGATAGATGATGGTAGGTAGATGGATGAATGGAAAGACAGATGGAAAGGGGATAGGGAGATAGAGATAGATGGTAGATAGATGATAGATAGATAGATCGATCGATAGATAGATAGATAGATAGATAGATAGATAGATGAATATATATCTTTCATCTCAAACTACATAACTACATTTGTTAGAAGGAAAAATATCATGCTATTAAAAGTAGCCAGCTAGCACACTGAAAAAGCTAAAGCTAATTCTAGAAAGATTTTGATATTCAACACTACCCAGTGAGTTATGGATACTTGGCAATAAAGGATAAAACTGAGAGATTTCTTACCCAAATATAGATGAGATTGAAGCAGATAATCTTTTAGATCTCCTCCAGCTCTCTATAGTGTCTCCTTATTCTGCACGCAGTAAGTGCTTTTGGGATATTATACATGAATTAAAGCTTATAATCAGCAGAACAAGTGAAAGAATGAAGAAAAAAGAAAAGAAAAAAATCCCTAAAATAAAATTCTGTGAGAGCTAGAAATGTCACTAATAGGTATATGACCAAAAAGAAGAAACGGAAAAGAAAGTTAAAAAGTTAAAGAGTTATAAAGACTCTTATTTTTATGGAAGCACTATCATAAAAGTCATTTTGTGGAATTTGGGTGTTTATTGATGGATAGACTGATAAATTATATTATTCAGCCATAAAATATAACAAATACTTCCTATCTTATAGTATAATATCTATAAAACAAAATTAAATCATATAATTTACAACAGCATGGAAAAGCCTAGAAGACCCTGTATTACAAGCAAATAAAGAGAAATTTTACATATTCTCACCCCTTGGTGGAGGCTTCAACAGCCAATGTCTTAAAGAGTGGAAATTTGGTCATCAACAAGGGAGGACAGAAAACAGGGATAGAGAACTCTTGAGAAAGGGGAAAAATAGATCAGAGGGGTTGACTCTTAGTGTTCCATCTCTATAGTAGTGAGACAAACATTGGCAAGAACTTATTACATATTTCAAAGCAGTTAATGGAATATTTTGAATGTTCTTAGTGCAAATAAATGATAACCAGCTAATGACTCTATAACATTGTATAAAGACTATTTAATAAATGGAATATTTTGAATGTTCTTAGTGCAAATAAATGATAACCAGTTAATGACTGTATAACATTGTATAAAGACTATGTAATAAATGAAATTTTTAATAAATTAAAAATTGAGGAAAATATCATCCCTACCCTCAAAAATGATAACAATTATAAAATAACTTCAGATAATACTTACATAAGTATATAATTTTAATACAATTCCATTTGAATTAATTCTGGTTTTATTCTATAAATTAAATTAATCTATAAGATAAACTATATAAGCTAAATTCTCATTTAAGAGGATAATGAAAAAGTTTGAAGGTTTATAAGTTAAACATTCAAAGTAACTTAGTAACTACTTCCATTATGTTAGCCAGTCAATAGAAGCTACTACATTTGAATAGGAGTGGTTTGGAATGTAATCAAAAGTCTACTTTTCCATAAAGTATTGTGGTAAACATAATAATAATATAAGCAGAAAAAAGAAAGAATACATGAGGGGGCTGGAGAGATGGCTCAGAGGTTAAGAGCACTGACTGCTCTCCCAGAGGTCCTGAGTTCAATTCCCAGCAACCACATGGTGGCTCACACCCATCTGTAATGAGATCTGGTGCCCTCTTCTGGCATGCGGGCATACATGGAGGCTGAACATTGTGTACATAATAAATAAATCTTAAAAAAACAAAAGAACACATGATTCAAGCTTTAGTAATGTGGAAAAGAGCCCCAGGGGTTAGTCAGTAGGATTAAAACTGAAAGCATTCAATAAACTTGGGCCTGGACAAGCCGTTAGGAGCTTCACTGCTCTTCCTGACGACCTCAGCACCCATAGTAGGTTGTGCATATCTGCCTATAACTCTACCTCCAGAAAATCTGACACCCTTTTGTGGCCTCCCTGGAAACCTACACTCACATACATATGTACACAGATGGCCACACACATATAAACATAAATAAAAATAAGTGCTAAGAAAACCTAACTGCTTCTCATTCTAGTGAAGTACCAGGAATATGTATTAAATATGAGTCTATATAGGGGTGTGTGTGTGTGTGTGTGTGTGTGTGTGTGTGTGTGTGTGGTGTACATTGAAATGCAACTTTCTAAAACATGAAAGGTTTTCTTGTTATTTTACTTATATAAATAGCTCCTTTTGTTAGTAGGCTATTAACAAAATGAAAATTTTAAAAATTAGTTTATTTAATGAACACAAAGATAAGCATTAGAATTTAAATATTCCTAGATTACCCATGTAAATATCATGCATATTTTAAGTTAAGGCAACCTCTTAACAATAAATAATTAGGATGTAACTCATAAAGTGAGTTAAGAAAAGCCTGATCTATTATAATCATATGATAGAAATTCTCATGTTGTGAAAAAAAAGGTGACCTAATTTCCTTTGGACAATATTTCCTAGACAGTTTAACTTCTATAAAAGAGTGACTATACAAATGAAAAGGATGTTATTTCAACAGAAGAGAGTCAACTTGAATCTTGATGGAAAGATGCTAAGCATGGACTTTCATTCCCACATGCATTCTCTCAACAAATACTTCTTTAACCTTTTCTATGGACAGGGAATAATGTTCTTTGATAATATGAGATACAAAACAAATATAGCATAGATCCCAAATAAGCCCACTGAATATTGTGGGTAAGGTAAAGAGATGTATAACCAACATCAAAACTGCAAAGGAATTGTAACCTATTGTAACACAGGCAGTAAAAGCTACAGAAGATCCAAACTGGTGAACAGTGATGAGAGTCAGCTACCAACTGAATTAAAAATGAAAAGACTAATGTCTTCTCAAAATTCTGGCAGGAATAGAAATCACAAAGAAGTTTATGTGGGAAACTGATACTAGAGACTTCAAAGGAGGCCATGCAAGTTCCAGGATTTGAAAGTCTTGGCTGATATAATGTTTTTGTTTACTTTTATAATCTGTGAGCTGAGCTATTCCTTTCTTTAAGTGTGCATAGGGTGTTAATTCATACAGTCACATATGTGCTGGAGATCAAAAGGAAGTGCAGAATAAGGGGTGCTTGCTGAAGATCGGTGAATAATGCCATCTCTCATCCTGACCACTACAGCATACTCCCACAGGTCTGTGCTCAACTCCAGCTCCCATCTCTGCACCATGTTCCACAAAGCCACCATCAGTCTCTGAGATAAGTGTTGAGCTTGAACCTTCACTCAGTATTTTATTGTTGCTACTTTTGTATAACTTTCACAATCCACAAGTTATGGTCAATGACAGGCCTAGTAAGTTCTTTGTTAGGTACAAGTAGAGGAGATAGAGGCTCCAAATTAATCAAAATTCTATTGAGTAATTAATTAAGGAAATGTAGCAGTGTTTATATCATCTGACAAAGTATTAAATCTTGTAGGAAATCACTATTATGGTTTTTTTTTGGTTTGGGGGTTGGGGGATGTGTATGTGTTCATGCGTATGTGTGTGCATTGCATGTGTGTGTGTGTGTGTGTGTGTGTGTGTGTGTGTGTGTGGTCTCCACTAGGGGAAAACAGTCTGAGCTAAGATGATGGCAACAGGCATGGAAAAGAAAGCAGAAACAAGACTGGATTAATGTAAATCATACATTACATTTTAAAATTTATATTGAGGGGTTACATGCTCAGGGGCCCATGCCGTAGCATCTGTGCAGAGATGAGAGGACAAATTTGTGGTGTTAGCACTCTCTGACTCTCCGTGCACTTGAGGCCTTGAACTCAGGTCACCCATATACTACAGTTTTATTACTTAGGTTCATGTCCATTGGATGTAAACATCTTTCTCTATACATGGCATGCTGCTTCAGGCCTTTCTATAGTCTCGTTCCTTCTTCAAAAACTCCCTGCTAGTTGTCCAGGAACTAAGTCATGGACCACGTCTTCCAGGAAACTTCTCCGACAATTATTCATTTTTGTTTCCATGGTATTTCATATTTCTGTAACATCTTAGTTATTTATCTTCTGGTTTCTGTGGTCAAGCCTAATCTTCCTCATTGTCACACTACTCACTTCCCATGAATACCTGCACTCCAGAGGGTGATCGACAGGGTGACATCAGTAAACAAGGAACTAATTTAAATGTTCTTCAAACTTTGCACCATAGATTTGACTAGATTATTTTATATCTCCTGATGTTCATAGTTATAAGTCTAGACAATAAAGAAATTACTTTGTAAAGTTTCTGAATTATCTTTGAGCAGAAATCCAGACACCTTATTTCGAGAGAGGGGTTGTAGCATATGTATACATTTATATAGATGTATGCATGTCTACATGAAAGTGTTAGACACATATGTAGAGGCCAGAGATTGATGTTGAAGGTCTTCTTCAATCGTTCCCCACTTTATTTTTGAGGAAATCTTTGACTAATTGATTTGTCTAGACGAACTGGCCTTTAAGCTCTGGGGATCTGCCCATCTCTGTTTCTCCACTGTTGGGGTTACAGGCATGTGTGACTGTGGTTGACTTTTATGTAGATACCAGAGAGCCATCTCCCCAGCCACCCTCAAACACAGCTCTTTTTCAAAAGAGACTGTTCTCCTAGATGTCAGTTACCGAGACTAGCTCAAGAACATCTTCTCTAAACCTCAAGCCTCATTAGACCTGAGTGGATGCTGCAGGCCCACCAGAAAGGCTGATTAGGATGGTGAAAGTTGAACTTCAGCCAAGTCCCACAGAGCAGGCTCTGCCCTGGTGACAAGCTGCACTTTTCTAGAGTATCACAGAATTCCATTACTCTCAGGAACCTCAGGGGAAGAGCTTTAGCACTGTACTTTTCAAAATGAAGAAATTGATAGCCAGTGTGCCCAGCCACATATCCTAGAATCTCAAAAAGAAAATGACTGAGCTTAGAATTTAAGGTAAAATATTATAAAATACTAGCCAGTGGACATTACTGTCAGCAAGAGAATCTACGTTATTATCTCAGTACCACTGCTGTAACTAGAACCCAGTGTTGTAAGCTTCTTTACTAATGAGGTTCCATGTGTCTAGGTAACAACAGACAGATCCTGGGGAAATATACATCTTTAGTATGGATAAAATTCACTGCAATATTTCTAAAGAACAATTGAAAGCATTTATCAGACTTGAAATGGGCATACACTTGCCTAATTTATTCTAGTTTTCAGAATCTTCTTTCAGAAGTATCTGCATGCATGCCTGAGGGCTTACTTGCATAATGTTGGCCTGTTTGCGATAATGGGGGACAGAAAGGTGACACGATAAACATACAGCAGTAGAAGAATGATGAGATATACGATGGTGTCTTCTCCATTGGAAATATTATGGAGCTCTCAAAGTGCCATAGTTATGTATCCAAACATTGATAGATGAAATTTGTACTTAGAAAACAAAAAGAACATCAAGATGTAGAACATATGCTTAATATGGCGTGTGTATGTGTGTGTGTGTGTGTGTGTGTGTGTGTGTGTGTGTGTGTATACACTGACCTCAAGCAATATGCACTAAAAATTAGAAGTAAATCAGGCATGGTGGGACATGCATTTAATCTGAATACTCAGAAGAAAGAAACAGGCAGATCTCTGTGAGTTCAACATCAGCCTACTCTATATAGCCAGCTCCAGGTCAGTTAGGGCCACATAATAAGATCCTGTGTAAAAAACAAATTTAGAAATAGGAGGTGAATGGGAACAAATGAGGAAGAGAATATAAACTTTTTGAAATTATTTTTAAATTATTTGAATTTTTAATGCTTAGTATATGTGACCATACCCCAAAAGAATCACATTTGTAACTAAGAGCTTGAGAAAGCATTTAAATAATCCCTCTTTCTATTTGTTTACAGTTTTTACAATACATTCCTATTCATTGCTGACTTCCATCCCCTCAGGAGGGTAGACCAGATGTTCATACCACTCTGTTAGAGTGACTATAAATCTAGGAGAGACAGTAATCTGTCCAAGGTCACACTTGTCTAGAAGAAACACAAAGAATTGTTAATGAATTTACTTCCTTAAACCTAGAAAGCAGGTAACTCTCTTAGAGGAGGCTTGGTAGATCTGATTCTTAATTAGTAATTAATTTTGGGTCCCCAGTCAGTACAGAAACATGCAAAGCCAATCCCTATTGGATAGCTATATAAAAACCATATACCTGACCTATAGCAAGAACAGCTGTCAGTTATGCCATTCTCAGTTCTAAGGACAATGAAAGAGACTTCCATTAAACCCCAAGAGAGCCCTACTTTCAGAATAATAACCTTTCAAAAATGAATAACCCAGAAAATGAGTTGCTCCAAATAAAAGTGGCTTAAGACTTTATGTTCTTTTATACCAGTTCCCATCATTCTTTTTGGTTTATTTTTTATTATTCACTTAAACTACCAGGCTGGTCAAACTTATTTTAAAGGCTATTCTTAAATATAAAAATATGATTTATTTTAAAACATTGTAAATTTTTCAGTGAAGTAAATCAACAAGTCTGATTCAGTGAGCAGCTAAGACAGCTCATCTTTTTCTTTCTTTCTTTCTTTCTTTCTTTCTTTCTTTCTTTTTTCTTTCTTTCTTTCTTCCTTCCTTTCATTTTTGTAAATTGTGTCCTTTAAAATGACATCATTTCTCAAAAATATCTGCTTTTCCTCAAGGGATAAAGACTGATTCCCCCCTTCCTATGTTTCTGCCCTTTTGCTATGTGTGCTACCTGAACACATCCAGAAATATGAAACTGCAGCACCATCACTTAATAGCTCTGTAGGGTGAATAATGATCTTAACCTTATTTTGTATGATATCTTGAACTGCAAAGAAGACCCTAATTACCCACACAGGAGTGTTGGTACAGTGGTATATCACATGACAGCAAGTGCTATTATGGCCTCTAATATATTAATAAAAGCTTTGAAGGGAGTAGTAGCATTAATAAAGAGTAGTTGCCAGTGTCCTCATTGTTATGGTTCTGGCACTTTAAGAGAAAAGTCACGCCCAGTCCCTCCCCCATCCAGTGAGGCAGGCTGATCTTCAGCTTCCGGCCTGAGAGCTCTCTCTTTCCTGTCTTCCTCTAGGAAGAGGCAGCTTCTGTCTCTCTCTCTCCCCACTTCTCCACCCCCACACACACTTCTGTCTCTTCTGTAGCTCCTCTCTTTCTCCTTCTCTCTCTCTGTCTCTCTTCTTCTCCCCTTTCCCCTCCATAACCCTAATAAACATTTAACTTTACTCTACATGGCGTGCCTATCCATTCTGCTTCCTGCCCGCCCGCCACGTGTCTCCCTGCCTGGGACCAGCCACCGCTCAGGGACTGGCAGCCATCTCTGCCTGGGACTGGCTGCTCTTAGGGCCCGCTGCCTGCCGCCACATGGCCTGCTACCACTGCTTGGGAACCTGCTGCCTACTGCTGCCGGGGGTCCTGCAGCATTTTTAATTTTTTATAACATTTGGTTTTTTATAACACTCATCATCTTCTAATGCCCCGCCAAGCACCCTTAACCGCTGCAAAATTCAAAATAGTTGGCTTTTATGACCATCATATTTTTCTGGCTTCATTATAATATGAATCCCCTTATTTCAACAAATATTTTCCACAATGTGAATCCCAGCCTTCAGCAAAGAATTGTTGGGTTCAGGAAATAAATTACTTTGCTATAACTATTTCAAGCTCCTGAAAGTATGTATATTCATAAAACATTTTATATATTCATTCTTGGACTGCAAACTCTGCCCTTGGAATTATTAACTAAAATCCTTGACCTTCAAATTCCACGGTGAATCAAATTCAGCAAATCCCAAAACAAGAGTGTCTGCCTTCCTTCTCTATCATTACCTTCTATCTTTTCTCTTCTATGCATGTCCCTAACAACCCAAACTTGAATGTTGAATTATAATGCACATGTGCCCCATTTGCTATACTTACAATTTTCATTCATGTATAGCTACTTTATTTCAGAATTTCCATACTTTCAGCTTGGATTATTACAGCAGCTTTGTCACAGAATCCCCCATCCTAGTGTCTTCCCCACTGCTTTTATTTACTATTTCGATTTTTCTTTCTGGAACATAAAAAACTGCTATTTAGTAACACTCCTACCAACAACTAACAGCCTTTCAAAAACATTTGACTCCAGGCATGGTAATTCGTGCCTTTCATCACAGCACTCCAGAGGCAGAGGCAAGTAGATCTCTGTGGGTTAAAGGTCAGCTTGGTCTACAAAGTGAGTTCCAGGATATCAAGAGCAGTTATAGAGAAAAGCTGTCTCTAAAAAGCCAAAAGAAAGTAAGAAAGAGAGAGGTAGAAGAGAGGGAGGGAGGGAGGGAGGGAGGGAGGGAGGGAGGGAAGGAAGGAGGGAGGAAGGGAAAAAAAAGAAAGAAATTTGACATTCCTGATGTGCATATGGACTCCCTAAATTGAAGCTCTCAATGAACATTCTGAACTATTCTGTCCTAACCATTCTTCAACCAGGAGGATGACTGTGCTATCCCCCAATATTAATGGTTATTCTTTTATGTTTTGGAGTCATTTTAATTTCCTCAACCTGGTATTGGTCTCACATCTGTCTGTCAGCTTGGCTTAATTTGGTTTGGATCTGCTCTGACCCCTCACTTGAACGTATATGCCCCTTTGTGCCCCTTTGTTGGGATCTCTCAGAAAGCTCTGAACTATCAACAAATGGTTTTTAAATAAACTATTCCGTAGACTAGAATATTAAAGGGCCATGGGCTCTGTGCATCACTTACACTCTCGAAAGCAATACTTCAGATTCAGTGGGCACTCAGCCAATAACAGGGGCTTGGTTTTCAGTGCTCTACATTAAGAATACTAAAAAAAAAAAAATACTATTTACAATATGACCTCTCTCATCATTACCTCATTTTCTTTACAAATTCAAAAATATTAATGTCTTTAATGGATGAGTCACTCTTGTATTTAAAAATTCATAACTAGAGCCTTGTTTTGATATAGCAAATCTGACACTGCGTATGTTATAGGATATTTATTTTCATCTCCTCAAAAGTTGGCGTGCCTTTATTCAGTGCTCATTCTGGCACCCTGCCAGCTACCACTGCTCAGAAACAGGACATCAGGTCAAGCTTTACATTCTTCCCTCAGGAGGGAGTAAGCCAGTTCTGTTTCCTTATTATGCGAGTATTGCTTTGACTAGTTTTTGAATGTAGTTTGCTTGAAAAATCTCTATTGCAGTCACTATGGATGAGGAATGGGAACCATGATGCTCACTCTTGCTCTGGCCCTTGGTGAACGAGCTTCTATGGTCTCAATTGGGTGTTTATAGAAACAGGTTTTCTCCCCCTGATCATTTGGTATGATGTGCAGCTCTGACTTCTAGTCCCTTAATTGTGTGGTACCGCCATTATTTAGTTACTCAAACCAATGACTAGAAACCCCTTGTGGATTTTGTGAATTAGTGATGAAATGGAACAAATCTGCAAAACGAAGTAAAAGACCTCAACAAGTTTCTTCACTTGTTTTGACAAGAGCAATTTGGTGTTAATTACTTAGAGTAGTAAATATGCTGTAGTTAATTAAGCCCCGTTTTCCCACTATTGGCACTCAGCTTATAGAAAAAGAAAGAAAAAGGAATACATGTATTTCATTGAGATGGTACTGGTTTGTGGATTGAGAAATAGAATGTGAAACTCTTTCAAAAGGAAGTACCTGCTTCTGTTCAAATACATGTGCCATGTGATTATCTGGAAGAAAAATGGGTATTTATTTGGAAAGGTAAATGGATATGAAATGAATTTGCCTTTGTATTTAGAAAGTATTTTATATCTTATATATCACATTGTAAAGTGTGTCCTCCACAGTTAAAAGAAACCTTTTTTCTCTGTGGAGAATATTTAAATTTGGTGCTACTTTTTAATTTATGTATTGTAAAATACACGATCCATTAGGAATAAAGTGCTTGGTGGCAAATCAACAACTTATCCAAATCCACCACTTCTCAATAATGTAACCTGAAATAGTCATTCATGTTCATACTATAGATATAAAGATAGAGACGGATATATACACTCTTTTTATTTCTCTTTATCTGTCTGCTCACCCCTCTCTCCTCCCCCATTTCTCTCTCTCTCCCCCCTTTCTCTCTCTCTCTCTCTCTCTCTCTCTCTCTCTCTCTCTCTCTCTCTCTCTCTCTCTCTCTCTCTCTCCCCTAAGTGGCCTCACATATGTTAGATTAATGTCCTACCACTGGGACTGCATGCCCATTTTTTGTACTGTTCGTATTTTGAGACAGGGTATAATTATCCCATATTGCCTTAAACTTTTGATTCTCCTGTCCCAGCCTCTTAAGAAGCTGGAATTATGAACTGTACCACCAGGTTCAGCTGGGGCAGATTTTTTATACTTCGTAAGTCTTGGTGTAAGCCTGGGTGTGTAGCTCAGTGGTACACGCACTTGCCTAGCATGCATAAAAATTCTAGATCTCAAATTTTAAAAAATTAAAATAACAAAAACTCAAAAATAAATCTATGATAATTTAAACAAAATATGGAAACAAACATGCTTGCCTAAATCTCAATTTATAATCTTTTAAAAGCTCAGATAATAATGACTGGTTCCTCTTTTATTGTTCTGAGAAATTGAACATGTGGAGTATTTACTCCATTATATGGTAAGCAATGTCAACTATTTACATGACTACCATTATTGTCTTATGTGATAGTTTGAACCAAACACAAGTCTTAGAATATAGTCTCTATGATAGGTTCACTAATTAATTAGACTGCATTAATGATGTCTCCCAATACCCTGATGTTCATCCCATAAAGTTGAGTTTTGTTGATAATAAAAAGTCTATTCTAGTTAAACACAAACCCATTACTATCCTAGCTAATATCTTTCAGCACATAATCAAAAGATCTATAACCTTTAATTTGTATAGAAAGTATATCATGTATGTGTCATAAGTCTCACTAACTCAGTCTAATACTAGCATATTTTACCTCACAAAATTCTCTGACCCTGGTGGGAAAAGAGATGTCTGAATGACTTTTTCTTGTTTCCACAATTAAGTATCTTCCAGAAGGAGGGAAAGTGGAAGAAGAAGGGGAGAAAGGAAGAAGAAAAGAAGAAAGAGAAGAGAGGGAGAAGGGAAGAAGGAGGGAGGGAGATAGGGAGGGAGGGAGGAAGTTAAGAAAAGAGAAAATATTAAGTAGAACTTTAACAAACCTAAGTCAAATCTGAAAGTTCTACATTTTCGTTCTATTTTCCCTCAGACTTCTGGAACACACAGAAGACAATCATGTTGCAGGTTGACAATAGGCACCCATTATCTATGCATGGTTAATAGGTTGGCATCAGGTTCCATTGTGAAAGTATCTTCCAGTTTATATAAAGTTTTTATAGTTCTACTTACTACTCAAAAACTCTCCTTTCTTACTCTTTAAGGCCCAAAACCCCAGGTTGCCCATGTATTGCGATGACTGGATATCTGAGAGGCAATTAAACTTTGAACACAAGTTGATTCATTATTCTTCACCAAAATTCTAATGAATGTGTAACAGACAACAGGACTGAGTCAATACAAGCAATTCAAAGGAAGAAAAGCATACTCAAGGATGTTATGTGTCAATAGCCAGTCGTCTAAATAATAAAATCAAACTCAACAGACTCAAATACTAAAATAGCCAACATGTTATTAGAACAATTGATTTAGCAACTGTTTTAACTTAATTAGTTCTTTGAATTATTTCTTCATTCACTCCCAAGCCATGCCTGGCTTTTAATTAACATGTTCCCTAGAAATGTTTCATATTATAGGCTCTCTTACTCTTTTTGCCTGCTATTGTATCTTTACTAAAACCCAAAGAGAGAAAGACATGGTGCAGGGATTCTGTTCAAAAGACTTTCTTTTTCCAGAGCTGTGCAGAGATTTTCAGGGAGAGGGCTCTAGAAGATGTTCCCTCCATCTCTTAAAGAGGATTATCCACCATGTTATCATCTCCTCTTTCCTGTGCATCAGAGACGTGTTTTGTAGAAAGCTTTCAGAAGCAAGCACAAACATTAAGATTGTAAGTAGAAGCTTACAAACATCTCTGACACAGATTTATCCTTCTTTCCCCTTCCTGCTCTCCCCATTCTTATCTTTCCTAATACAAGAATGAGGAAACAATATTTTATACATGTATTTGACTTAGTTTTTATTGTCTTTAGATGCAGTCTTAATTACACAGCAAGAGTGCTGAATGTACAGCAGTAGGATATGGTAGATGTTGCATTTTCACATTGCATTACTATGATACATACCTTATTATAACAGTCAGAGCCATTCATCTAAATATAAGAAGAGGTGAATACAAAGGAACTCCAGATGATTACATAAAATCACAATTGAGGATGCTACACCCAAGCTGTTTGTCCTAACTCTATTATGAAGAAGGAAAAACTTTAATTTGAAGTACAAGGAACAAGAAATTACAACAAAACTAAAACACTGTGTAACCAGCATGAGAATAGAAACATGTGCAACAGAGTAGACACAAGTACCAAGCAGACTTTATGTCACTCAAAGAGTTTACAGTTAAATATATCCCTGCAGGACTTGAATTCATTCATTTTTTTCCATACCCAGCATCTAAAGCATGTTGTATCTGTCATGCTCTAACAAACTGAGTGTGTTAGACATGAGAAGTGTCTTTATATTTACATTACTAGATTTTTATTCATACAGCCTCAGGAATATGATTAAATAATGATTTAGATTCAATTAATGTGACACATTTAATATGATAGATTGGGAGTTTAACTTACAGCCCTGATAAAGTAAGTGTTTGTACTCAAACTGCAAGAAATACTTTCAACCATCTGAAGAAAAAAGACTTTTAATGACTCCATCAATTGTATACAAATATGGGTTTCTAACTGGGTATAACTATTAAATAATTCACTGCAACAAGATTTCCATCAGGAAGAATTTGTAAGTGAAGAATTTGAGGAGCTTAGTAGGGAGAAGCAGCTTAGAGAAATAGCATTGTATTTATCATGACAATAAAGTATTCAATTTGAATCTTGTACCGTTTAAGGAGTACATAGCCTAAAAAGAAAACTTAGTAGTGAAAACTGTAAATTGCACTTGAAGAAAACAGTGTTTTATAACAACCTTGTCCCAATAGTGAAATGCATGACAACTGATGCAGACCAAATCAAGGAAAACAAAGACTACTCTTAGTCATTGACTTTAGCAATAACTTCATGCTTTTTTTTATGGATACCAAATATGCAGTCCAATTTCTATGAGGGTATTTCCCTTCTTGGGACCAGAGTAGACATCATTAATCACTTGTGTCTATTGCTCCTGGCATACTAAGACCAGAGCTTTGAAATCATTCTAAAGATATCATTTTAGATATTAAAGAGTAAAGAGATGGAGCAAGTAGAACAGATATAAACAATGTATTACCTTAGCTTTAAGTAATTGCTGATAAGCTTTCATATTGAAATTCAGCTAGACTTTGTTATAAGCTGGGTAGAGGAGTCTTAGAGGGACAAAGGGTTAAATGGTTAGTATTACTAAGTGTCCTCCATATATATTTCCTATTCAACATTGTGCTTTACAGGACAATCAACTCTCTTGCAAAAAACTTTGTAAAATGCCATAAAATATTCTACTTCATCGAGAAGTCATCAAAGCTCCTAGCTACATGGCGGTTAAGTATGAATGTGTGTGTGTGTGTGTGTGTGTGTGTGTGTTGCCTAGGAAACAATATAAGGGAAAACTAAACCAATTTTAACTATTATATAAGTGCATCACCGAGCTGCTCATTTACCACCAGCCCCAATACCTTAACTGAATGTCTCTTTCACCAGTTTACCACAGACTCCAGGAAAAGAGACTATCTTTAACCTGGGAACATCAAACATGTCCGGATGCTTGTAACTGAAGTTATGCATTGATGGAAAGTGTGTATATATCATTTTGGAACCTATTATAAATGAAAACAGTCCTCTCTGGAATTCAGTGTAAGTGAACTAAGATGCAGTGAAGTCTCTTTGATATAGCTGGTTCTAAAAACCATGAAATTAAATTGAAAATAAAAATCTTGGCTTGGTCCCCCGAATGACCTATATCAAAATAAACAAAATGAGATTTTTGCAGCATTGTCTTGTATGCACAAAGCTCCTATTTGCTTGGAATCCAAAGAGGAGACAAGCAGGCAATTTGAAACTGACTCCTGTCAATGTATAAGGACACCATAAAGAGTCACTCAATGACTTTGATGGCCCCTGCTCACACTTTCAGTGTCAAATCCAGAGTCATGGTGTTGGTCAAGACCACTCACAAACAGCAAGACCCGAAGTTCTGGTCTGGGTTGTGCATATCTCCATAGAATCACAGTGAGACTCCTTCCTTCCAGCTGTCTGAAGACTATAATCAATAAATTAGTCAAATACAGAGTACTACTCACCACGCAGCCTAACTGTTCATCCCATACCACAGGAACCCACACATTTTAAAGAAAGCAAATACAGCTTAAGGCAAAATGAAGCAGCTGCTAAATGAGAGAAGCTAGAGTGGTAACAACAACAAAGCTATTGCATCCCTGCATTTCCTGTCTGTCCTTCAGAAACATCAAACTGTGAGTGTCTGGACTCATATACAGGCACATTCTTGTCAAATTTGCAGTTTCTGTCACTTCCAAAAGAAGATATATAAGTGAGTTCTAAAATTTTACACACTCGGAATTTTGTTGAGTTTTGTGTTCTAAACACGAGCCAGCCTAAAGGAAAACATCAACCAGTTGTGAAAGTAGCCGGGCCGCCCTAGGGAGAACCAGTCTCTGCAACCCATGCATCACAGAGCTGCTCACTCAGATGAGCAACATTTGATCATAGGACTGAAGACAGGATTTTCGTCGAACAAACTGCCACTTGTGGGAGCCCAAATGCAGAGGGGTGAACGGAAGAACCTCATGGGGGCCTATTTTGGGAAACAGATGTTGTATCAGAACCATCATGAGCAGAGACAGTGATTTAATACTAGAAGCTCCCTGGCTTCCAAGACATCAGCATAAAGGACCCAGCTATATAAAACTATTACTTCATTCCAAACAAAAAAATGGGTAAATTTTATTATGAGTCCAAATAGATAACCTTTAAGGCACTCATTTAACATATACCAAACCTAAATGCATTCTCCCACACCATTAGCAGCTGTTAATAAGTGCTTATAGCTCTTGACACCTTATTCTCTAAACAAATGTATCCCTCTCAAGGTCAAAAATTTGGAGCTAAAATTTAAAGGGTATTAATCATTTGTTACAATCAACACCCAAAGGGGAGAAAATATATGTTTTAATAGTAGTGTATAATAACCAGCCATGTTTGAGCTACATGTGTGTGTAAATTGATAAACAGATACAGATGCAGACAGATATACATGTACACATAAATATTTATATGTACACGCACATAAATTCTAGATACTAGGTTGCAAACTCTGTCCCGTGTTATAAAATATTTGTCAAACTTAAATGAAAAATATGGTCGCTGTGAAAGTAAGAGCAATGAACTGCTTTAAATAGGGCCTAGTGAAGGTCATGTAACTTTGAAGCTGAATAAGGAGGGGATGCTACAATTGTGGGTTCCTGTTTGGTCAATCTGTATGACAGTAGAAGACAGCTACTCAAAAAAAAAAAAACTTCTCAGAAACTCATCCAGAATGAGCCAATTTTCTAATCAGAACCCAGAGACTAAGCGAGGTTGTTATGCTACTAAAGTGAACTATGATGCCAAGTCACACAGGTGGAGGCAGGTGTGGGCAGCTGTCACAGGATCCCTTGTTCCACACAACTCAAAAAAAATTCTGTTTTTATTCTCTAGAAAGAAACTCTTAGTTCTATGGGAGATGAATACTTCCTGCAAGCCAACACCATCTGACTAATGTGACCTAGCTACTGACAGAAGTTATTTAGGGAACAAAAATGATTTTACTCTTAAAACATCAGTTAAAACTTCTCATACCGGGGACTAGTGTGGTGATTCACACCTTTAATCTCAGCACTGAGGAGGCAAAGACGGGCCATAGTGAGACCTTGCCTCATGAAAAGAAACCAAACATCGTATTTATGTTATGCATGGGTTTGGGAAGTCTGAGAACAGTAAGCTAGTAACCTACCAGGAAGGCAGAGTAGCCTCTGATGATACTTAAATGGAGTCAACAAATAGATTGGAATCAACAAAGCCAGAAAACAGAAGCACTGGACAACACAGAAAACATGCATAGGAAGGAATATTGGAGGAGAGATTATCATGAAACAGGAAGAAAAATCACAGGACTGGTTATCTCTACATGCTAAATCCTCCTCACCTTTTGACAGCCAGCTAACATGCATGAAATGCGGGGACCCTATCATGTCATTGTCTCTAAACCCTCCCCCGAAGCTCCTCATCTGGACAACTCAGCACTCCTGCCTGGTACTGGAGGTATTTATAGGCATCACACCTTCTCTCTAGACTGTGAAGAACAAACCTAACAGCTCCACACTGTATGCTCAGGGCCGGGCACTGTTATTTAATATTTGCAGATGCATCACCTCAATGAACACCTTATAACAGCCCTGTGAGCTGTGTCTATTTTGTCACTTTGAGGGGAAAAGAACACATGTTCCAAAGGCCTAAGTATTTACAATAGTCTTGGTTTTTACAGAATCCAGAAATGGAGACAAGATTTCAAGTGAAATCTGAAGTTGATGGTTCTCCTGCTTTGAAAAGTTGGCTCATTCATCATGGTATTCCCAGCACAGTTCTGAAAACACAGAAGATGCTCAATAAAGCTTTGCTTACTGGACGACAGGATACAGAAATGTCTAATGAATGTAAAAGATCAATTGTCTTGTGTTTCAGGTCACACTCTAAAATGCAACCTAGAAACTAAAACTACATCAAAATGACTGACATTATTCTCCACAGCTCACAAAAACTCAAACTACAAACAGAGTGAAAGAGAAAAGGGAAATAGAGGCTGTGAGCCATTTTCTAATCTGTCCTTGGGTGAGCTCCACAAAAGACACCTGTATTGTACAGAAGAGTGGCATGCTCTGACAATGGCATTGTGCTGAATTACACAGATGAAATGCAGAAAATCAGACAGCACCACAAGGGTAGATAGTGTATCACATGAGCAACAGCACACCACCCGTTCAGAAATGTCAACTGCGTAGCCCGTTATTGTGAATATTCCCTAACTGTGGCCCAAATGGGAAGAAGTCACAGACTTTGTGTTTTCTTCTCTGAAGCAGAAAAATGTTGGAGTGTGAGACATCAACAGCAGCCACAGGCAGACATAGCAGGGGCTTCACTGGAAAGTCCTAAGGCATTGTTTTCTTTTGAAATGATCACCACTAAACCAATCTTAATGTATCCATGTATTCTATTAAGTGTATCAAAACTGATGTCCAAGAGGCGAGACTCGCTTCAGATTAGGCATTAGCCTCTGACCTAAAACACAATTTGATATTTATTTCTATTGTGGTCTCTAACAAAAACAAATTAATAGCTGAGAGTGCTGTGTTAAAAATGGTGCATAGAAACAGTGTAAAAGTCACTAAGTAGAGATGCAAGACATGGATTTTAGCATGGAATATCTTAATACTTGTTAAAATTCCCTCATTAATAAAAGGGCTGACTTAATGAACGCACTTTTAGATCTAAAGATCTGTGATCTCATCTATCAAGCAGCATTGTTTGCACAGAACCTACAGCAGGCACTGCAAGGGATCCCCAGCATGTCTACATCCTGAGCCTGCTCCTCAAAACTTTCACGAGAGATTTCAGTGCCATATTTAAGAATCTTGAGACGGACAGATAATACGGAATCCCAGGTCATCTATAGGGACCCAGTGCAATCTCAAGGAGTGTAAAGGGGTCAAGTCAGTGGAGAGAGGGCTCGGAGCAGTTGGAGAGCTGTGCTTACTGCTTGGACGAAAGCCAGGGACCCATGTAAGTGGTCAGGCCCAGAAGGCAGGCAAGCAGATTCTTCATCAGAATCTTCCAAAAGAGTAACGTCCTGCTGACAGCTTTATTTTAAAACTTATGACCTCCATAATTTTAAGACAATAAATGTGCATTGTCTTAAACCACTAACCTTTGATATTTTAAGCAGTAATAATAAATTAATGAAGAACTGAATGTGCTTTGCTATGATTTGTACACATTTAAGTCACCAAAAGAAAAATCCAGAAATAGAATCTCTTATAAAAATTATTAATTTGATATCAGAGGTAAAAAAGTTTCTATTTGTTAATGGTTTTGAAGTAGAGTAAGGAAAGCCTCAACTATTCACTGTGGATGTCATTATGAGATGTGTACAAAAGCAAAGCAGAGTCAATATGAGAACAATAATTACACTAAGGAATAAATATTGGGGCCTTATCACTTCCTAGCACATTACAGGTGCTATTATGCCTTGTCTTCAGCATATTATGATTTCACTGGTTGTCCTCCTGTCTGACCTGCCATTTCACATGATAAAAACAAAAACAGCATTTAACACAGCAAGAGGGACAACGTAGACACGGAAGCCAGGTGAAAGTTAGGATCTGATAATGGCCTTCCAAAAGGAAGCCTTAGCTCACTTATTCTGCTATAGTTTAGAACATACTCAGAGTTGTAACTGTAAAATGGGAGGCATGGGCTTTCATCAATCTCATGTCAGACACTAGCTGAGAGTATCCCAACACTGTTTCTTCCAATGGCAGACCAAATAGCCAGGTACCTTGTTGAAAAGCAAAGTACAGACATCTGAAGACGAATTAACAACTGCTCAGCTGGAATTTTCTATGTCGCATTTTCAAGAGAGCAGAAAGATAACAAAGAACACAGTGATAAGCTGCATGCTGCTCTGAATCAGTTTCCCCAGGAAGTAAAATAAGCTGAGTTCTACTATTTTAATCCATAGTTTTCCATTTTATTTTCTGTGTATGGGCATTTTGTTGGCATGTGTGCCTGTGCACTTTGTGTGGTCAGTACCTGCTGAGGCAGAAGATGTCAAATTCAGTCCCAGGTGCACAGACATACAGACAGACAAAACACTCTGTCCCAATGTTACCATGTAGGTACTGGGTTGAAATAGAACCCAGGTCTTCCAAAGATCAACCTGTTTTCATTACTACTGAGACATCTCTCCAAGCTCTAAAATTTCACTATTGTTACAACTGTCGAATAATCTCCTCCCCTTTTTAGATTGTTCTGCACAAGATACAGATGCTGAGCCTACCAAAACTGTCTTTGTGAGCACCATCATAGCAACAACTCCTAAAATGCCTTGCTAATAATACACAGCAATTAAACATGCAAAACAAAACAGGCGTCCGTCCATAGTAAATATCAGTGTCTAACTCTAGAATCATCTGTAAAGCACATTTCAGTATTTGTCAGAACACTTTTGATTTTACTTCATCCTAATAACATTTCCCAGCATTCTCTAAATATGGACAACTATGCTTCTTTCCACTACTTCATGATTTCAAATACAAATAACAAAAGTGCCGACTACTTTACTAGGGAGTAAGCCTCTGTTTGGAAGCACAAGTCCAATTGTCTAATTGTTATATCATTCTGACTAAGCTAAAGGATACTGTGATTAGTTTAGCATGAAATGGAATGAAATAGAATCCCTGGAGCCTCACACAATGCAGTCAAAGCAGCAAAGAGGAGGAGGAAAATACTGTTATTGAAGTACAAGAGGAACAGCTTTGTGGGGCTTCATTACCTCCTTCATGATGTAAAGATGTGTGTCCTATTTTACACACAGGCATGTGCACATGAGCATACACACACATACATACACTCACATACAGAGATACCTGTGTTTTATTTAAATAACTATTACAATGATTAAGTGGCCAAATATTTTGGCAAAACATTTTAAGGATATGGATTTAACTGGAGTTCTCTTTGGATAGCAGTCTGAATACTACTATAAAGATATTAAGGCAGCTTCTAAAACAGACATCCCACCAGGATTAATTCTAGGAGTTCTGCCAGGGCATAGGATGCAGAACTAGTTCTGGCAGTGTGGTTGAGATTTCTATGTGAGAAGAGCAAAAACTCATAGAAAAAGTGTCAAGTTACAGAACTGGACAAATAAATTCTCTTTGGATCTTCAAGCATGCCCTGAAAGTTCTTTTGGGCAAGAGGTAAGAGGGTGGGAGAGAGTAGGAAAGAGGAAGGAGGAGGTGGGAAACCGTGGAAAAATGGAAGAGAAAGGAAAGAGCAAGACTGACCTAGGAAGGAAGACAGAAAGAACTGTCAATACAAGCGCAAAGTAAAAGAGTAAAAGCACTACGGGGCAAGAAGAGAGGACAGGAGGGGAGATGGAACAAAAAACTTTAAGGGTACACAGGCATCAGTTTTAGATTTGAGAGACTACATCTGAGGATTTCCAAGACAAAGGTATATGAACAACTCTCTAAACTCACACTGCTTCTCGCTTTAACACTCCTATCAAAGTTGGCGTGTTGAAACTGGTCTTCCCAAACTGGCATGCATGTAAGTTATTCTTGAGTTCAACCTGCAGCTCATGCAGAAATACTAAAGTCTCAAAGAGTTTAAGCTTTCAGTAAGTAACAAACATGTCATTTCATTCACCAACTTCCATAACCTAAATTCTTCTAAGTGTCAGTTATGTGGTTATTTTTTAACCAAAGAAGTGCTTCGTTGGAGGGTTATGTGTGTACCTGTGTGTCAGCATACCTGTCTACAGAAATCACCAATGCTGCCATCAAAGTGACAAAATGAGATAAAATAGCCTCTCTCAATAAACAGAAAGAACAGTGAATACTTGATCTGAATGTCTTTTAGGAAAGAATGTATTTCCAATTAAATTTTAAAAATCATATATCTACTTACATATGCTCATCTTACATTAACTCTGAATTATATATCGGTTCTCATTAAGTATAAAGAGCAAATGATACATTCATATCATACAGTAAAGATCAAAGTATGAGCAAACTTAAGATTAAGCAATAGGCAATTAGACAATGAACAAGAATTACTAGGAGAAAACTAAATTAAAGCAAGATAAACAAGATAGCCATCCACAAGGGAAATGATTCATCCATCAAGATAGACTAGATATCCATCAACATAAACCAGTTACCTATCAAGATGGACCATGACTGCATGAAGTGCTGAAAATAGTGTTCAATCCCAATCAAGACAATCATATCATAGCCTCTAAAGCTCAAGAGACTTGTGGAAGAGAGGGCAGAAAGAATGTAAGGACCAGACAATAGATGGAAGCGCTGTGAATTGCCATCTTCCAAGAAAGACACAGCAACTGAAATTGCAGGCTCAGAGCAGCTGTAGATACCACCACAAGAATGAGCAAGAAACAGTGAGGCGTGAGTGAAGGGCCTACCCCTCACAGCTGAACTGCTTACTTCTTATGAATTCCTTCAGTTGTATGCCCCAAACTATTAAAAGTCCCCCAAACCAAAACAAAATTCATAAATCTAGGGAATAAACTTTTAAGGGTAGGAGGGATGATGGAAATAGAATGGAGATAATGGGAAGGAAGTATGATCAGAATACATTTTATACATTTATATATGAATACAATTTTTACATAAAAATTAATAAAGAAGGTAAGAAATATATTGTAGGCCACAAGTAGATGTGGCAAAATGGAGACTCAAATGTATGGATATCAGATAATAGTATCTGCTATTATCCCTGAACTCACTACTGAGTTATTCTATAGAGGAAAGAGTTACTTTGGAAGAGTTTATACCCATATTATAATTACCCAATATTTGTTGGAAATAAGGTTGAAACAGATATTCATTAATATCAAGCAAATATCCATCAAGGTGAATCAGATATTTGTCCAGAGAGATCAGTAACCATCAAGATAGACCAACTATCAGACAATATCAAATAGATAACCATTAAAGTGGACAGACTATCAACATAGATCAAATCTCCATGAAGATAGAATATCTGTCGAAATTAAATGTATATTTATCAAACTATACAGGATATCCATCAAGAGGCAAACAGATACAGCAGAATTTGCTAATTCTATGCCCCTAAACAGTATCTACAAGTAAAATGAAAAAAGCTGATGGATTCAATAGAGTAGATCAAAAATACCATGTTCATGGAAAGAAACCAAAAGCAAGAGACCCCAAAGTAGGTGATTCTACTTATCTAAAATCTAGACATTTTCAACAGACAGAGATAGAGATGACAATATAAAGGGCTTTCCTATTTGTTGAAGCCATGTGACCATATGGAGAAATAGACTATGGACTTCAAAGGATTGTGGTGTGAGCTGTAGAATCACAATACATGTTTTTTTTTAAAGATTTATTTATTAGGTATACAGTATTCTGCCTACATATATCCAATAGGCCAGTAGAGGACACCAGATCTCATTACAGATGGTTGTGAGCCACCATGTGGTTGCTGGGAATTCTGGGGGACCTGATACCCCTTACCTTCAGCATACTCAGCACACATGCAATGCAGGTGCCTGCATGCAGACAAAACACTCACACATTAAATATGATAAATAAAGATTTCAAAGGACACAAAGTTGGCTGGAAAGGGAAGGAGAGTAAACCAGGAAAGTTTGGGAAGCAGGAAAATATGATGAAAATATGTATAAAACTAAGACGAGCCAACAAAAATAAATGTAAAAAAATAAACCAATACTAAAAAGTGTGAGAGAACACTTGGAAGAGATGGTGTGTAAGTATTTCAAAAATCTAAAAGAAAGTCTGAAAACTTTTACCACAAAGCAGTTATACTTGAGGAGACATTATATAATATGTACATATATTAAAACATACTGTTCCCTGTTAATATGTTTTATGTATCAGTCAAAAATAAATTTAATTTAAGTAGCAAAATAATAAGCAAAAAGTAAAGTTTTAATGCATATATACATGTTTATTACATATAATATATATATAATTTTCCAAGATAAAGTCAGAAGCCATTTGAAATTCTTAACCACTCTGTGATGACTGAGTAGAATTTTTGTGGTAAGAACCTCTCCGCTCTGGATTTACCTATGGTTTCTGACACTTCAAATTCACTGGGTAAGTCAGAGGAATGAATGCCACTGATCTCCACTGTTGGAGCAAAGGGACTAAACCTTAAAAGACCTAATGAACAGGACAGCCACAGGAAAGAAAAAGTCATTCAAGGAAACAATGTCTTCTTTTGTTCTGGAATGTGATATGCCTTGATGTGAACAGACTTATCTAAAAATTCCATCAACTATGTATGTCTCTTACAGAGACAACTAAGTTTAACAAACATTTCATATCATACAATGTTGAATACCCCTCAATCCTCATCCCTGTATGCTTTCTTCCCGAACACATCTACCCCTCTGGCCTGAATATTGTCAGCCACATAACTGGGCAAAGGGCACCAAGAATGGCATTTCATTATGTCACTTATTTCTACATAAAAAGGTAACAAAATATTTATGAAAAAGCAAATGGACTTATTACATAGCTTTGGACAATTCCTGTCTAATCTAATTAAATGCAGGAGCACACTTCTCAGATGTTCCACTCGTCCTTGGAAATGGAACAAATATCAAATGAAACAACTCATGCCAAGTAATAAATACAATTATTTTCTCTAATAGCTATTTTAAAAATAATATTTATTACAAATTTAGCCACATCATTGTAGTCAAAGAATTTCAGCTCTAGGATTCCCCTCAGATACCAAATCTGTGGATGCTAAAGTCTCTAACACTAAATATATTTTATTTCCATATACTCACATCATCCCATATGCTTTAAAACATGCTGAATTATTTAGAATACCTGACACACTACAAATGGCATGTGAAAGTTGCTAAACTGTCTTGCTTATGAAATAATGACCAGGATAAGAGATCTGTATATATTTGGCACATATGCAATTGTTTTGCTAATATATTTCATACCAGTGTTGCACTCACGGATGCAGGGGTTTGGTGCTGCTATCTGAAATTTAATCTACATGTACCCAGAGCACTTTAAGAGCACTCTGTGTCTTTGTGTGGATAGAGAATTGACTCTGTGAGAAATTTAATTGTTGATGGTATCCACATAAAAGGTTTATTTTCAGTTATTAAAGAACCAGGATGCTGTCCAAGTTCTGCCTTCATCTTATAATGGCTATTTGGAAAAGAATACCAATTCTTAAGCATGAAAATGCAATATAACAAAGGAAGTAGTCAAAATCCTTATGAATAAGAGTAAAGTATTTTTGAACTGTGAAAAACCAAGAACACAGTCATGTGTGTATTTATTCAGCCAAAGCAGGAAAGATAATTAAGTAGCTAATATTATATGACTATAGGTAGACATGATATTTAAGAAATTAATTCCTCTGCTTCAACAATTTCTTTTTCAAGGGCTCTGAAAATTTAGTTAAAAATTTTCTGGCTCATATATTAGAACACACATCTTTACACCATGGGGTGAATAAAAAATAAGCTAACTCTCAAGTTGTTTCTTCACATACAGGATAAGAAAATTCTCTCAGTCCCTTTATCTGAGAAGTGAAATACGTTCATGGCCAACATGGCTACAGAAGTAAAGAAAGTCAAACAGAACTGTTACTGACGACTGCAGTGAGCAAGGGGGAGTGTCTGAGATCACCTGAAACTTAGTGAAAGGTTTTGAATTTGCTAGGAAGATTACTATCTCTCTATTTGATGTTGTACAGTTGGGCAGAAGACTAAAATGTTGATATTCACTGGGTAATGGCACTCACATTTTCCACGTGTAAGAAGACAGAACCCAAGTTGGATTTGTATTTCCCAACCAAACACCATAGGACATGAACATTAGGTTCACAGAGAAAGCAATATTTCCAGTTTAAATTCAAGGCACAAATAGGTGGCAAATTTTATTAATATAAATAGTTATTGTGCTCTTATAATTGTTTTTAAACAACCACAAAAGTCACAAACAAATATCACAAATATATAAATATGCTTGCTTTGAAATTCTTGTCTGGGTAGCCAGGGCAACCTATAGTTTAGGCAATGACACTATGTGTCAAAACTGCCAAAACACACAGTGAACTCTCCGTTCCTCAAAGCTTTAATTTAATTGGGGGTGGGCAAAAGAAAGAGTGGGAGGGAGAAGGGAGAAGGGAAGAACTGGGGAGAGCTTGGGGGATTGGGAGGGTGGAGATGGAGGAAGGGTGGTTGTTGGAGAAGGGATTAAGACATCTACATTAAGGGAGTCATTTTAAGATTGGCAAGAGACTTGTCTCTAGAGGGGATCCCAGGTTCCACAGGGATGTCCCCAGCTAGGTATTTGGGCAGCAGAGGAGAGGGTCCCTGAACTAGTCTTGTCCCATAGTCACATTGATGAATATCTTGATAATCACCATAGAAATTTCACCTGATGGATGGAGATAGAGTCAGAGACCCACATCCACATCAGAAAAAAGGACTGAGCTCCCAAGGTACAGTTGAAGAGCAGAAGGCGGGAGAAGATGAACAAGGAAGTCAGGACCATGAGGGACTGGCCCATCAACTGAGACAGTGTACCTATCTATTGGGAGCTCATCAAATCCAGCTGGACCAGGACTGAATGAGCATATGACTAAACCGGAGTCTCTGAATGTGGCTGCCAATGGGGACTGACTGAGAAACCAATGATAATGACACTGAGACCTATCTCTTCTGCATGTAGTGGCTTTTTGGGAACCTAGTCTATATGGTTGCACACCTTCTTAGGCCAGGATGGAGAGGGGAGGGCCTTGTGCTTCCCACATGGCAGGGTACCCTGCTCCCTCTTAAGGAAGCAGGGGGAGGGAGGAGGGATACTGGGGAAGCGGAAGGGCCTGGGACAAGGGGAGTAAATGTAAATTTCTCTTTTAACAGTAAAAAATAAAAAAGAAGTAAAACCTAACAGAGATGAAGATAACTTTAAACACATTTTGTAAAATACTATCTCCAAAAGTACATATAATCCAGAGGACCATACATATCCTAAGGTTCAAGGACAAAGAGTTTGAAAGATAGGCTAAATTGAACAATTCTTTTGCCATGAATCATTTCCACATTCAGGAACAAGTTATCTTAATAATACTTGTTCTGGGGAGAAATTCTTCATGAAAACAGATGTAGCAATAAGCTGTTATGAGCTAAAGAAGGATATGAATAGTTCATAATTCCTGTCATCAAATAGTGATGTCTGTCTGCATCTCCTGAATCTACAATTGGCCATATGACTTGTTTGGCTAATTAAAACATTAATAGAAAGGCAAATATGTTCACATAGATACTTGAGCAGTTCACCCATCATGTTTACTCTAACTGCTTCAGAGCTAAGCTTCACAGGAAGCCAACCCTACCCCACTGGGTTTTGAAGATGGATGATTGGTCACTCAGATGACATTTGGTCAAGGACTTTTGGGGTGAATTGGCCAATAGTATACTTCTGTACTGGCTCTAGCCCCATATGAGAGCCCTGATTGTCCCAAAAGATCCAGCCAAGGAAACAGCCAAACTGCCAATACATAAAATCACCACATTCTGAAGTGGGCTGAAACTTGGAAAATCCCAGATGATACACGTGCTAAACTAACTTACAATGAAAACCTCAAGCAATTTGAATTGGGATTTATGGCCCTACTTATTGTAAATTGATTTCACCAGACATAGGATTGATTTGTATGAATTGGAGTCTAGTTAAAAAAAAAAAGAAGATTGCAACCAAAGTTGATTTCTGAAATCTAAACACAATGGAGAAATACTAACTAATTTAAATCTATAACTAATAATCTCACAAACTATGCCTCACAAAATGAATTATATAGTCTTAGCATTGGAGCTGAGTTTTGGAATTCCTCAAAGGTTAAGAATTTACCTTGAATGTGTGGATCTTAAAAGACACATGAGGAGGGATGTTTCGATCTGCTTGATGGGTCCCATAGCGTCCACGGCTACAGGTCAGCACAGGCACATCTGAGTCTCTAAGGAGCAGGGCTATGAAGGCGTGCAAACATCCATTCCAAATGCACCCAATGAGGCTTTCAAATCAGAAGCATTTTCATAACTTTGTTACCTCATTTCATAACTTTGTTACTTCATTTGGCATGTTTATGTGTTCTTTTTATTTACTTATTTTAGAAACCGTTAAGTAGCTCTTCGCTTTACAGCCCCTTAAAATAGAGACTGAACCCTGAAAACATGACTATGGCTTAGGAGGTCACGACTTCTCTGACAAACAAAGAACACTTAGAAGAAATAGAGAATTTATCATAATATAAATTTATTCAAATTTTAAAAAGATTACTTGTTTCTTTCAATAATGTCTGTCTACTAAAGGACTAACTGGGATCAGTTTTACTTTAATTGAGTCAATTATTTCAAAATTAGTAATCACAAAGACAAGCAGATGATAAAAAATATAATAAGGTCTCAGAGGTTAGAATGAGAAACATTTGAAAATTATTCCAGGATACTTCAAATGCTTCATAAGATCTATGAGATCTTATAAACAATGGCTGTTGGTGGGGGGGGGAGACCTAAGAGTCTTTCATTAAAATTTCAAACCCAGGGAAGTAGCAGGCGGACTTCTCCTCAACAAAATGAGACAGTACCAGAATAACCTGCACTGTGTCCAGAATACAGCAAAAACATAACATTCGTTCCCATTAAAACCCAAGGTCTACACAACTTAACTCTCTTAAACAGGGTATGGGATTCAGTTCTCCGGTGCTGAAGTGCTAAAAGATGTGCACGGACAGGAAAAACATTTACTCCTCAATAGTAATGCATCAAGTCAGTGAAAAGTTAGACATTCCTTTATGGAAATATAAAAGAAAGAAATAAAGTAGAAGAGTTTTTTAAAAACAAAAAAGGAGGAAAAGTGGAAATGAAACCTATGTTCAAGAATAAATCCTTCATAGGGACATTCTTGTGAATCTGCTCAGAAATATGCAGATAGTGGGTATCTTAGCACATCATCGTTCTTGCAAATGAATAATGGGCATAAGAGATGATTATAGTGGCATTAGAGAGACAAGGTTAGCTACAGGGAGGATCTCCAGCTAGGATGAAAAGATAGACATATAACTGACCTGATCTCCGTGATCCTAATGAGAAGGAATAGGAGACCACTTACAAGAGGATGGAAGACTTCACCTTCAGCTGCCCAAGCAATGTTTGCCATTCTACAGCAATTTACTATATGAATAGGCAAAGCTGAGGTCAACATATAGTCATTCTATTATTGATACTATTTAAATGATTCATGTTGCTGAGGTAAGAGAACAGCAAATGATCCCTAAAGTTGTTTCTTGCCATACTATATTCATTATTGATAAAATACATCCTCTTGTGAAAAAAACACAATGTCAGAGAAGTTAAAATTCTTTTATTTACAAGTGATCAACTTTCTCTAGGAAGCAAACTTAAAAAGATATCTAAAACTATCTAAATACATAAGTGAAGATACTTATCACATATTTGTTTATAATAAAAATGTTTGAAATTGAGAAAATACACATCATAGTGGAATGACCAAGAAAATTATGCCCGTTGAATGAATAGAACATTGGATAGGTGGGAAATCTTAGTAATAAAATAAAAATAAACTATATAGTAGTAGTAAGAAAATGATAATGATATATGCTCAGGGAAAAATATAATTTGTATTATAAATATAGGACAATTGCTATGAGGTAGGATAGAGATGCATAGAGAAAAGAGAACTGTAGAAAGGCTTATTAAAAAGCTTTTTTCTCTGTTCTGATTTATATATTAAAAATATAATATAGTAATATTATTATAGAAAACCCGTTATTTGAAATAACTCCTAAGGTTTTTTTACTGTAATAACTATGGCTTTTCTTCATTATCACTGCATGCCATCCATAGTTACTTGAGGTCATTATATTAATCTATATTACTCTATTACTGTCAGAAGATAAACATACTTCAATAACACTCTTTAAAAATACATAGGATTGGGGCTGGAGAGATGGCTCAGTGGTTAAAAGCACTGACTGCTCTTCCAAAGGACCCGGGTTCAATTCCCAGCACCCACATGGCACCTCACAACTGTCTGAAGATCCAGTTGCAGGGGATCTGACACCTTCACACCAATGCATATAAAATAAATTTAAATAAACCATAAAGAATATTTAAAAATACATAGAATTTATTTTGCAGCATTCACAAAGCAATGAGCAAATACTGTCTTTACCTTCTCAGTATAAAGTTACAAGCTGAATTATCCAACAATGTGTGTGTGTGTGTGTGTGTGTGCATAAGTTTACACATGTGTGAATATGACCGACAACATGAATGTGTGGCTTCCAGTATGTTTGAGACATGACATCTTATTGTTCAGTGGTGCATTGCCAGGTTAACTAGCCCACAGTTTCTGGGGACCCCCAATGTCTGCCTCGTATCTTGCCATGGAAGCTCCAGGATTACAGGCCAGTGCTACCATATCTGGCTTTATGTGAATATTGAAGAGCTAAGCTCAGGCTCTCACTCTTGAAAGCAAGTTCAACATCATCAATTGTTGAACTGCATAGAGCACACCACATCTCCATGGGTCTCTATATCACTAAGTAACATATGCCAGGGGAAGTATGCCATGTAGCTTTTACTAGAGTAAATGCGAATGAAGGTACTTTTCACAATTGTATATTAGTCTCTTCTAAAAGAGTGCAGCACAGAAATAAGAAGCACATATTAATGATCTTATTCACTCAAGGGATAAAAAGATTTAGGGGGAGCTGATTCAAATGTGAAAAATAAAGTGACCCAAACTATGCATTCACCCAACTCTTTCTCCCCAAACTTCTGTTGCTATAGCATATGGAAAAGCCTGAACACTTCCTCCTCTGAGCAGCTGAAAGAGTTGTTGTTGTTCTTTTGGAGCTTTAAGCACAAACATGTTCATTGTCCTAGTATAAAGAGGCAATGACAAATTCTGGTCATGTTGTCCTTCAACTGACTCTTACCCCTCTTCGGCATCCATAGAAAATAACAAGTCATCACAATATAATGACTTGAGCAGAATAATGAAAGAATCCATAATCTAGCAGGTTTGAGTTTTCATCCCTCATACAAGTATGCAAAGATGAGTTTTAATTATTGATGATTATCTAGTTTTCAACCTTTTGTCCTTGTTATCTATTGAGAAACCAAAAAATATCTCTAATTAGGATTTAGTTATAGAAGTAGTAGCAGTATCTAAATTAAAATAAAATACCAATAAACCCACTCTTCTAATTATCCTCCCCAGTATTTTATTTGACCATTCACTAATAACTAACATCTGACGACTAAGGTGATCTGAAAGGTTCGTGCTAGGGCAACATTGAACCTGGTAAGAACCTGTGTAATCCTTTCTAAGACTGAGCCCTTTGACTCTTCTGCACAGTACTTTATGAAAAAAAAATACTGAGCGCTGTCTAGAACACTGTTCTTGAGTACGTGCTGTGAAGCCATCTTTCTGGACAGAGTTTCACCATGAGATGTTTTACTCCTATTCTACCGAGACTACAAGGTTACTACTCTTCATAGTAAATGGTCCAGTTTTTATATGTAGCATGACTAGACTGTAATAAACAAAGTACTTTGTGAAACTGTGTGTTTAAAAACATTAAGAAACAGAAAAAGCATGATTACTGAAATTTTGTTTTGAATAGCTGGTACAAAAAGAAATGACTATGACCTTAATTTCTCTGAAGATCAACCAGGAAGAAACATCTATCTTAAGTATAAAAGTTAATACTTCTTTCTATTTTAAGTATTAATAATTAAGTAATTGAAAATCAATGTTGATTAATAGTTATCTAGTGTCATAGGATCCATTCATTTTATTCTAAAAAAACCGGAATTCTAAAATCAAGTAAAAAAGTCAAAATATAAAATAAAAGTTAAAAGTTATTAGGCTAATATATTTATATTCAAATGCATCTATAAGGAGGCATTTTCTTCTGAAAACATAACAGTCCTTCCAGGGATACAAACTTTTAAATTATCAAAGTTCATTCTTCAATCATTCAAACACAACTTATGGGCTTTAAAATATCGCTCCAAACATAATAGTGTTATAAGATATAAAGCTATTTAATAACTAAGAAATGTAATCTACTTAATATAATCTTTCAGTTCCAAATTCCACTCTCTGGTTAGGTGAAGACACATCTTAAGTGCATTTTCTTTTTCTTAAAGTGCTTCTGAATCAACCACACAGAACATTCTGGCATTCATTATTTCAGTCTGTTTTAGAAACTGTAAATAAATACATGCCCTTCCATCTCTAATTTCATTATTAATAAAAATTTATAGCTCATTTTTTCCCTCATGATTTATCAACATCCAAGTCAACTCTTTGTCTAAATCGCTTCAAATATTAATGTTGTGCTGGCTAATTCAGGACAACATACCTTTCCAAGTCTACTGATACTTCAAATACTTTCACAGAAATTACGTAGTGTAAAAGAAATGTCTTACTCTCAAGAATTTGCTTTTAATATACAGCATGTTGTATTTCAAAGGCACCAGGAATAGTTGCCACTTCCTAAAGTAAAGCCAAGAAATCCCAGAAGATGATGTTTTTACAATTAAAGGTATTTCTCCAGTAAAATGGTTAGAAACTGAAAAATGCCAAAATTTGAGGAGAATCCAGGATGCATTTGATTCTAATGGCTTTAATGAAGCAGAATTGAACTAATGCTTCAGAAGGCTAAGCAATCCACTTGGCTTTATTTTATTTATTTATTTATTTATTTATTTTCCTTTCCATTGGCTCTCTTGACCAAGTGTTTTGGCTTTAAGTAGTAGCAGCTTCAATTAAAGATAATATTTGTTTGGCTTGAATGAAGACTCAAACCAGTGACGAAAATGCAAGTTCTGAGATACTCAGAAAACAAACAGTCCTTAAGGCACACTTCACAGAAGAGTAGGCTGTTCTCAAAGTAATTATAGAAATAGAGACATGAAGATGCTATCTCAACTCTATCTCAATATTGGAAGCCTTACTTTCAAGACAGAAGATCTAGACATGATATAACTTAAATTAAGTTTAAAAAGAAAGCTGGTGTGATGTTGTCTTAAAAATGAGCTTCATGCATACCTGCAGGCCAGAAGAGGGCACTAGATCTCATTATGGATGGTTGTGAGCCACCTTTTGGTTGCTGGAAATTGAACTCACAACCTCTTAAAGAGCAGACAGTGATCTTAACCTCGGAGTCATCTCAAATTCTTTTTATGAGTCTTTACAGTTACCCTGATACCTAAACACAATAAAGATACTACTTAAAAAAAGAGAATTACAGATCAATCTCACTCATGAACGTTGATGCAAAAATACTCAATAACATACTGGCAAACCAAATCCAAGAACACCTCAGAAAAATCATCCACCATGACCAAGTAGGCCTCATTCCAGAGATGCAGTGATGGTTCAAAACATAAGAATCTGTCAATGTAATCCACCATATAAACAAAATGAAAGAAGAAAAACCACATCATCATCTCATTAGACGCTGAAAAAAACTTTAACAAAATTTAACACCTCTTCATAATAAGAGGCTTGGAGAAAGCAGGGACACAAGAAACATAAGAAAGGCAATATACAGCAAGCCAACAGCCAACATCAAACTATATGGAGAGAAACTCCCAGCGATACCACTGAAATCAGGAACAAGACAAGGTTGTCCACTCTCTCCATATCTATTCAATGTAGCACTTGAAGTTCCAGCTAAAGCAGTAAGAAAACAAAAGGAGATCAAGGGGTTACAAATCAGAAAAGAAAAAGTCAATATCTCAGTATTTGCTGATGATATGAAAGCATACATAAGTAACCCCAAAAGTTCTACCAGGGAACTCATACAACTCATAAACACCTTCAGTAATGTAGCAGAATACAAGATTAACTAAAAAAAAAAAAGTAGCCCTCCTTGATACAGATGATAAATAGGTTGAGAAAGAAATCAGAAAAACATCACCCTTCACAATAGCTACAAATAATAGAAAATATCTTGGGGTAACTCTAACCAAACAAGTGAAGGAACTGTATGACAGGAACTTTAAATCTTTGAAGAAAGAAATTGAAGAAGACACAGAAAAATGGGAAGATCTTTCATGCTCTTGGGTAAGTAGAATTAA
>JAQHUG010000068.1:7093903-7134289 GCA_028555095.1 Dicrostonyx torquatus | reverse complement strand
ATAAAGAAGTTAAAAATATAAAATAGTAAAAAGAAAGCATATTCAACAAATGGTGCTGGCATAGCTGGATATCAACATGTAAAAGAATGCAAATAGATCCACATATATTGCCATACACAAAACTCAAGTCCAAATGGATTAAAGACCTCAGCATAAAACCAACCATGCTGAACTTATAGAAGAGAAAGTGGGAAGTACACTTGCATGCACTGGCATAGGAAATCACTTCCTTATCATAACACCAGTAGCACAATTACTAAGAGCAACGATTAATATATGGGACTTCCGGAAACTTAGAAACTCTATGAAGGAAAGGACATATTCAAGAGGGCCACATGCAGCCTCAGAGTGGGAAAACATTTCCACCAACTCCACATCAAACAGAGGACTGATCTCCAAAATATACAAAGAACTCAAGAAACTTTACATCGAAAGCACAAATAATCCAATTTTAAAAAGTGGGGTACATACCTAAACAGTGAACTCTCAAAAAAATGAATCTAAAATATCTGAAAGACACTTAAGGAAATGTCCAACATCCTTAGCCATCAGAGAAATGCAAATCAAAACAACTCTGAGATTCCATCTTACACCTGTCAGAATGGCCAAGATCAAAAACACTGATGACAGTTTTGACTGGAGAGAATGTGGGAGTGCAAACTTGTACAGCCACTTTGGAAATCAGTATGGCAATTTCTCAGAAAATTAGGAAACAATCTACCTCAAGACTCAGCAATATCACTATTAGGTATATACCCAAAGGAAATTCAATTATACCACAAAGACATGTGCTCAACTATGTTCATAGTTGCATTATTTGTAATAGCCAGAACCTGGAAACAACCTAGATGCCTCTCAACCAAAGAATGGATAAAGAAGTTGTGGTATATTTACACAATGGAGTATTACATAGCAGAAAAAATAATGACTTCTTGAAATTTGCAGACAAATGGATAGATTCAGAAAAAAAACGTATTGAGTAGGGTAACCCAGACCCAGAAAGACAAATATAACATGTGTTTACTCATAAGTGGCTTTTAGACATAAAGCAAAGAAAACCCAGCCTACAGTCCACAAACCCAGAGATCCTAGACAATGAAGAGGACCCTAAGATCTACATAAGAAGGAGAAAAAGACAAGATCTCCTGAGTATTGGGAGCATGGGGGTTATAGAAGGAGAAGAGAATGGGGAGGAAGGGAGGAGAGCAAAGAAAAATGCATAGTTAAAAAAATCAATAAAAAAAATGAGTTTCATTAGGAGACATATATTCACTACCATAGTCAGCCATCATGACGCCTATAAGTAGGAGAGCTTTAGAAATTATGGTCACTAAGCATAGCATGAAATAGTGTATTGAAGAGACAGACTCTCCCACTCCAAAGAACAAAAGGGTTTTTGATAGGATCAGGAAGTGTGCTCCATACCATGAAACTTAGCCAGTTCTAAGCCGTCTCACAAGGGTCATTAGGCAGGTACTACAAACTTGTCCTATAGCTATAACCTGCATGCTTTCTTATTAACTTTCTGTCCCAGAAGGAAACTGCAGAGATGGGGGCGTGGCCTGGTTTCTAGAAGAGGGAGAGGGGTATATGGAGTTTCCACAAGATAACAAGATAGTGCCTTGAGAACAAATGAAAATCCGAGCAAACACCAGCTATATCTCAGCAATGTGACAGAAAGTCTCACAGAAACGTTAAAACTGGCCTCATATTCTCTCCCATTGGCCAGCTAAATGACAGAATCCTGTTAATCTAACCTAGCAGAAATAACTACCCAAAACAAACAAACACTCAAACAAAAACCTTTTCGCATTTAAGAAAGAAATCCATGCTTTTATTCAGGTTAGAATTTGTGGAAGCATTATCGGTTATACTTCTTTAAAAAAAATATTCTTTTGGAAATAGAAAAATGATGATCTCAGAAATGCTACTCAGGAGATTTTTTAAAATAATATTTGCTATTTTTAGATGCTTCTCGTTTGTATTGTCTTCTTTCACTTCTGTACATCTGTGTATCTGTATACCTGTGTACCCATCTATTTATCACCTATCAAACTATCTATCTATCATCATCATTATCACCACCACCATCATCTTTTCCTATTCTTCTCTCTCATTATAATTTATTCACATATTAAAAATTAAAGAAATGTTGAGAGGCAGGTGGATCTCTGTGAGTTTGAGGCCAGCCTGGTCTACAGAGGAAATTCCAGAAGAGCCATGGCTACACAGTGAGAAACCCTGTCTCAAAAAACAAAACAGAAAAAAGGAAGGAAGAAAGGAGTGAGGGAAGGAAGGAAGGAAAGAAGGAAAAAAGGGGAAGGGAAAGAAAGAAAGAAAGAAAGAAAGAAAGAAAGAAAGAAAGAAAGAAAGAAAGAAAGAAAGAAAGAAAGAAAGAAAGGTCAATTCTGTGGAGGAATTACTCTCCACACAATCACTGTTACTATTTGAAAACACTGACTATAATTGCAGCTTTAACATCCCCCCCGCCAAGAAAAAGTAAGTTATATGAGCTTGGATTATTTACTGTGCTGTTGGTTCAGAAGCTATTTTCAAAAAAAGCACATTTCAGGAAACAAGATATGGTTTTAAAAAGTGCCTGTCAGTTCAAGCTCCAGTAAGCGACTAGATCCTGCCACCCATGTAGACAGCGTCTGAGAGAGAAGGAAGCATAGGAACAATGGATTTTGTTTGTTTGTTTTTTGAGACAAGGTTTCTCTGTTGCTTTGGAGCCTATCCTTGAACTAGCCCATATACCAGGCTGGTCTCAAACCCATAGAGATCCACCTGCCTTGCGTTCCAAGTGCTGGGATTAAAGGCCTGGCTGGATTTTCTTAATAAAAAAAAAACTTCCCAGTTCTTAAAAATTCATTTACCTAGATATGATTTTCTGAAGATTCAGTACATCTTGCATAGCACAGCCTGCACTCAAGGAACATCTATAGAAAAAAATAACTACGGAATGAGAAGTCTGTACGCAGGTTTTTTTTTTTCCTTCTAATTCTAGTGTGGGTAGGACACCAATAAATATCATCAGAATTATTTTTCCCTTTGGAAACACTATACAGTAGTATAAATCTGAAAATCTTCGTAATAGAACACTTCATTGTCTTTGTTCAAGCTTCCCAGTCAGGGTTAAAGTCAGCCACAAAGGGACCAACCTAAAAATAGACTGAGGGAGAGGACTACAGCCTGCCTGCTGTCAGTTCCTCACGTTAACCCTGAGTGGAAATTCAGGTGCTGCCTCTTTGTGCAGAAATATCTCCCCTTAAACTAATCAACGTAGCAGTCAGAGCAGAGTTTCAGTAGCCTAAAGTATAATGCAAGAAGCACTAAAAAAGTTGGCAAATCAACATTTTTGTCTAGAAATCACAATGAGGCTGATGTATTGAACATGTTTATGAAGCCAAAGATACCAAACTCCCCCTAATTAGGACTCACTACCTAATACCAACTGTATCAGAACAGACTTTATTGCTGTTATTATTATGTTTCCAGGTCATTCCACACCAGCATTGTTTCTAGACAGTACTAAAGCATCTGGGTGAAAAATAGGGGGAAAAAATCTAATCATCCAGCTGTTTCAACAATCCCAGCACTTCAGTAATAGGCAGGAAAGAGCCAGCATAGTAACAGGACAGAGCAGACCCACAATGCAGGTGGCAGTGGGAGCTCTCTGGATGTGCACTTCTATGACCTAATTTATAAAACAGCAAGACATCTACTTAAGTCACACACAAATAGCTCCTGCTAAGTAAGAGATGTGTGGACAGAGAATGGCAATGTCCATCATCTTGTAGGCTCGGGAGAAAGTAATGATGTGTGACAAGAGGTAGGAAGGTGGGGGAGCCAAGCATTGTCTTTGTCTGCCTCTTCAACCTTAAAATATGCTTAGTCATCAGGTGAAAGACTGAAATACACAGATGGCATCTCTGTATACTTTATCTTTAGTTTAAACATATATTAGAATCTTACACCATTACTCTTTACCAAGCCCCTTCGGGGAAGCCACAAAAATATTTTAAAGTCAAATGGCTTTTCTTTTTAAGCTCTTGCAAACGTTATAATGTAACTAAGGCTTTTCAAAACTGAAGTAAGGGGAGGAGGAAATACTTCTAGCCTGTGATTGCCAGCATGTTTTAGCAGTGAAGTTAGGGTTTACCTCCTGTGACACAAGACTAATCTCTGAGAGTGACACCATGGATTTACAAAGGAGGAAAGGACAGTTCCTAAAGAGAGCAGCTCCCATCTAAAGATTCCTCTCCATCTCTTCAGAGAATAAAAATAGGTTGGCATCTCAAGATGACTCACACCTTGAGATACTGTATGTTGCTTCATGCTTATCTATCAAATCTAACCCTTTCCTTCTCACACTGCCTGGAAGCCTGGGAAATATGTGAATTCTGATGGAAAAATGACTCCACTTCTCTGTACGGATGAAAAGCCATCGCTGCAACAGCTAAACCAGCAAGCAGCATGTGACAGCAGATTCTAATTAGGTTTACAACTTTCACGACGTTTCCATTCCTCTGAGTGTTACATACCAGCAATAACCAACATAAATGTAGCATGCAGCTCTGAGTTAGTGATGTTTATTAGCAGGGCATCTGTTAGTTACTTAACTCAGGTTCAGTGCATGACCAGTGCCCAAGTGTCAGTCTCTTAAAGATGCAAAGATACCCTTTTGCAGAAGGGAAAAGTGAGTGTTATCCTTATTTTGCAGCAGCAGCAGATATAATTTTTTGTAAGTGTTCTAGGAGACAGAAAGAGAGTTGTGACAGTGGGGCATGCACAATCATATGCCCACTCTAGATAAATACACTCTTCTGGATACCCTGGGTTAGCAAATATTTATAATTAGCTTTATAAAATGAAGCTGTTTTTAGACTGTTAGAGATAATTAATCATTCCAACAAGTTGATGACTTCATTTAGGCATCAGTTCTTGCTTTTTGCCCACCTGCTTCCTACTCCACCTGTCTCCCAGCTGGCTCTGGTCCTAGATCCTAATTTTATTCTGGAAGAAACTGGTCAATAACTTTGAGATTAGTTATAGGTACTCGGGAATAGACCCCTAGTATTCGATTGTATCCATTGACTATGATACAACAAACAGGCACATTTGTGTTGTATTTTATAGTTACTGAAGTCAGCTTAAAACAGAGCAAACAGAAATGTTACAAAAGAAGACATCAAATACACCTGCCATCATCCAATCAATATGTAAGTTCCTTTTACTATGTTAGGAAGCCAAAATGTTTACATGAAATCTACCAATTTAAATATAATATTGAAAGTCAAGAAAGAGGTCACAGAAATGCAAAAGTATTGCATTATACCCTCAGGAAGAATAAATTAAATAAGTGACTGTTTCTAGGCTAAATATCTCTCCAAATAAATAGTTCCGATTATATATTGCAACTTCCAAATACATTAATTTCTTAAAATAGTTAGCTAGAGATATGCCTGAAGTTAATAATATAATATGAGGTTTAGAATCTCTAACTATACTTTTCTCAAATCTAATTCTATTATTAAGAAAACCAACATAAAATTGAAAACTAGGAGAAAGACAGTTTTTTTAAGGGCTGCACCTAGCAAGTCAAACACATTCCCGTGAATGACACACACTCAAGAATAGATAGGAAGCACTAATTGGCTTCATTTGTTTGAATGGAGGCACAAAGTTGGGTAGGTATGGAACAGGGAATAAATCTGAGAAGAGATGGAGGACAGAGCAAATGTGATCAAAATGCAATGTATGAAATTCTCAAGAATTAATATAAAACTTTAAATAAATGTTAACTTATTAAAATTTGATTTCAACCAGAAATGGCAAGTAAATAAATAAATCTTAAACCGAAGGCATTCCCTAGGGAGTCTATAACCTCTTCACAGACATCAGTCCAAAGTAAGACTCATTAATTATTTCCTACTCTCCCTGGTAGCAACTGAAAACCTCACTTGGATCATGATCCCTACCATTGAGAAGGAAAAGAAAGACTCACTCAGGTGCTATCAACACCATGAGTGCTCTTTGGGGAAATCACCAATCCATTCAAGTACAAGCTTATCCAGTCTAAAACTCGAACAGCATGCGTCTTCCAAGCTAGCTAGTATGGTCCTTATCATGGGTAGGGATTCAAATAATTATCACCTGTCTTATAAGACAGCCTCTATTATACAACTATTTTATGCGAATGCCATCAGATACTGAGAGATGTTAAGAATGCAAACTTTTAATGTTATAGTTAAACACAGGACAATTGAAAGACTTACCAAGCAACAGTTACAAGAAAAACCCAGAAAGATAATAGTTTTAGATAAATCTATTTCTAGGGAATCCTAGGTAGATCCACAGTCCTTTCCATGTGCACCTCTAATAGAATGAACATAATATGCTTAAAAATAAACATTCTGCAATGTCTCATAAAGAAAAAAAGTAAGCATTCCTTCTGAGATGGACACTCCATGTCCCTCTATCCCATGGAACACCTCAGACGTTAACTCTAATGCCACTGTAAGACACAAAACCTAACCTAAAGTTTAAAGAAATATTTTTCAGTCCTCAAATATCATTTCTCCCCACAACACATATTTTCCTAGTAATGAAGAATTTCACCTTTTCAGTTCAGTCTGTCCTTTTGCAATACATCAAACTAGTCATTTGCTTATATACAGTCTGTCTTAACCAGGGAAGAATAAGAAATGTATAATACATGTTACATAATTACATAACATGAGAATCTGATTCTTCTGAAACAAAATTATTTGGTCCAGCTTTAACTGATGCTCACAGACTCTGTTTACATAACTGTTTTAGGAGGAATGAAGCCCCCAATAACCAGGAACTTAAGAAGCTGTGAACAGAAATGACTTTGCTCTCTTTATACATGGAAAACTGAAAAGAATCAAGCACATTTCTATACATTGTCTAGAAGAGAGACTATTCCGTATACTCATTGGGTTTTCCTAGATTACCGATAAGAGTACTGCAAAGGTGGCCTAATATGTCATCTGACATTTCACAGAAAATATTAACCTGTATATCTTATCCATAGCCAGTTTCTGTTCTACACCATCTGCAACTGTTACCTCTTAATTATCTCTGAAAACCGTAGGAACTATGACAAAACTGTCCTGTGTATTTCATATTTAACCCTGATTCATCTCCTGCATTGCTTCATCAGACTTAGCTTCACAGTTAGGGCCTGTTTATTTTCCAAATTCTGGTGCTTTTTTTTTCCCCTTACACAGTGGGGGGTTTTTTGAGTCAAGGTTTTGATATGTAATCCTGAAACCATTGATATAGCCCAGGTTGTCCTGACCAGGTGACCTCCCTCTCCCTGACTCAAACTCACAAGTGCTGGTATTAAAGACATGTGGCCCTGTCTGTAAGCTCTGTTATTGTACCCTTTGATAGCATTGCATTTTTCCAAACTGTCTAGGTATCAATAGAAAATGGATTTCAGAGCCTGAGTAAAGGCAGTCCTGGATGACAAACCAACAATGAATAATCTACAAAATAGATCACTTCCAGGTCAGAAAGATTTAATTAACTATTTCTGGATCAAATATCAAAGTCAACTAGATGCTGGTGAACTCTTTACAAATTTACAATTCAAGACACTAGTAACAGCAAATGAATAAAAATTAAAGCTTATGTCAGCCCCATTGTAGCCCATAAGGCTTCATAACAAACATTGAGTTGACCGTATAAATCTACTCCAATCCTGAAATCTGAATGGCGTGTACTTGACTCTCCCTTAGGGCCTCAGCTGATAAACTTGTGCTGTGTTCTTCAAAGTTACCAAGTCATGCCTGGGGGCTAATCTTTCTACCTCTACTCCCAAATGATCATATTTTCTGAACCTCAAATTATACCAGATGGCCTGATACATATTAGCATACTTTTATGAAAAAATACTGTGAGAAATCAGGACTGCTATGGAAACAGACAACGAAGCCAGAAATAAAATTCCTATCTATCACAGTCCTAATCTTAATTTAATTCTGAGAAGTACATATTCCCATTTACTGAAAAAAATAGCTTTGGTTTCTTCACTCCTAAACAAAAATTACTCCACCAGCCTTTGTTCAAATAGGAATTCAGATCCCAGTATTAGAAAGCAAGATTGTGGTCTAACCTAGGGAAGCTACATTGGTCTGGAAAATTCTATACTTAGAATCAAAATTCTTTTCATCAGGAAAACCAAGAGGTACCTTTCGTCCATACCAAATGTCCTTTGCAGAATTCAGAATGACTTGGGGTCAAGGAGATTTCCTGGGACAGGCCCTTTTGTCAGTGAATGACAGCCCGTAACCATTCTAAACTGTATCAATAAAAAAAAAAAAGACACAAAATATACATTACACTCTGCATGGTGCATATGAACACATCACCACTGGAGCACTTTTAAAAATGTAAACAAGATCTACAGATAGTTCCACTTTACTTGATAATAACATTGATATGACAGACACACCAGTGCACTGACAATTAGTAATAAGCAAGAACATTTTTGATTCTGTTGAAAAGCAGGATACTGTTATTATTTAAATCAGACGAAAAATTTTCCCACTGATTAAAAATGACATTTTATCAACTAGAATAATATATATGTTAACCCTGTATATTTTCCTTGGTTACACCTTATTCATAGTTTGGGTCCTATTTAAAAATATGCATGCTTAATGAAAACATTTTTGTTTTGTTTTACAAAGCTTCCATGATTCTATGTGAGACAAACTTGACAAGCAATGCAAAACCGCTTGTGAAGTACTATGTGTGTCTCAGCAAAAAATGAGTTCCCAGCACAGGTCAGAACACTATGACAGCACTGCTCTGTGACAAAGCAAAAATATAAAAATATTTACTTACCAACCTTCACTTGTATGTATTCAACTGGAGACAGAGGAGGCATTTTTTAGTAATTAAATCCCTTTTATTAGTTTGTAGAATAAAGAGCCTCTAAATGCATCCTTTTCACTCACTTTAGTTTATATTTTAAAATTCTCAAACTCCTGTATTTTTGTAAATGTAACAATGATTATAAATATTATGCTGTAGTTACTTAAAAAGCAAAACAACCTCTGCAGATGGTGTTATCATCTCAATGAGGTATTTAGTTAAATCAAAATCAAAATAGCCTTATCAATCCCATGGTAGAATTTGGGTACTGAAAGGGATCAAATAAAATGTACCCCAACAGTACAATTTTTATTTTTAAAAAGAAGCAAAGAAATAATGAATCCTAAGAGTCAAATGACACCATTTGTCCACAGCTCCCAGGATTCCCTGGACCGGTCGCCAGTCCTCAGGCATCCTCTCCCTTCCACAGAAACGGAAACAATGTCTACCCTTCCTTTCTTCCCCATAACCATTAGGTCTCACTGCTTCCTTCTTAGAAATAACAGTGCATCCACCTGTGAAAGCATCCTGATTAAGCTGACATTCAGATGGTGTGGTCTGAATACCGTCATCTGAAAGGGACCTCTGATCCCAAGCATCCTGATCTTGAAGGGGATCACTTCTGGTTTTCTTTCCTGAGTGGTGAACCTGTACGTATTTCAAACCTGTATGGTGGCATCTAAGAAAATAAAGATTACTGAATCGGTTGCACAGCTGCATTTTCCCGGGAGGAAATCTTCACAAAGGTTCTAACGCACTTTGCATAGCTTGGACTTGGAAATCACTCCCAATTCACAGCTGAACTGAACAGCCCACTTGCACTGTGAAGATATGCTACCTGCAAAGATGCCCACCCTCAAGGCAAAGGGCCTAAAAGTTTTCTTCTCAAGGTAGAATTAATCTACCCACCTAAGATAAATGCATCTTGCATGGAGGAAAACACATTTTGAATGACAATCTAATATTTGGTTTCAAAGCATGTGACTGATGGTTCCATCGGGTTCTCTTAAAAAAAAAAAACTCTCTGAGATAAAGGGAGTCCCAAAATTCTTAATTATCTATAGTTTATGAAGTCTCAGGATTATCTATATAATATACATCATCAAATAAACTTAATGTAATATAATTAGAAAGGAGATGCAAAAGAAACAAAGAAATACAGAACTCTTCCCTCCTTAACACAAAGCATTACTGTTACTTCTACAGAATGCTCAATGATGCCCTATGCTAGAGAAATGTTGAATAATTTAGAAATCGTATCAACACCTGAATTAAACTCAACATTTCAGAATTTTCAAGCTTTCCTTTGCTTTCCCAAATCCTGTAGTTTAACCTGCATTTCTACTCATTAAAAAAGAAAATGAGGTACGGTACAGACGTGTCTAAGTGACTTTTGCAAAAGGATTATGGCCATGCCTGTCAAAGACTCATTATGTTTTGCTGTAATACAATGCATTAGAATCAGAATGTCATTTCTGGAATCCTGATCACAAGGTGCCACCCTGTCCAGTCGCCTCAGCTGCTTGCTGCTTTTCCTTCTCCAGATGGAGTTCTAGCAGAGCAGCGAGAAGACAGGAGGAGAGCCATTGCTTGGCGGGAATGCAGATGCTTTTCACTTCAAATACCATTAAAGAAAACGTAGAATGTATCCAGTGATTTTTCTGGGCCAAAAGTCTTTGAGAAAACCAATAACATGTGGAATTTTTTTTTCTTGGTTTATTGGGTTTTATTCACATTTGTGAAGTTTGTTACGGGATGAAACAGTGGGCATGGGATTTTCCCACAACGTTCAAGACAACCATCTGTAAAGAACATTTTATTTTGTTTTGCTTGGGATTATATATATATATATATATATATATATATATGAGAGTAAGACCTCTTATGTGTTTATGTCACGTGATCTGAGATGTATTTCATGGTGATACAGTGCTACCTCAAATTCAGGAATACCTGCTGTAAGTTAGATGGAAGAATAGTCCTCAGAAACCACCTGGGGAAACGTAATATTGATTACAATGGCAATGAGGAAAGCAAATGTTCTCGAACCATTCCTCTCTAGCTCAGTGTTAGCAGAGTGTGACAGCATTTGAGGTGAATCCCCACAGTTTGTGTATTTGGTTTTTTGTAGTTGCACACATACACACATACACAAAATGGACTTAAATCTAGCATTTTGTTGCATATTTAATAAAAAAAATCTTAAGCCATAGTCGCTGTAGCTGCTGGGTGCCTTATTTCTTCGAGAACTCTTTCTGTGCATGCAAAAACTTTGGTTAAATTATTCTGGACTTAAAAGGCATAAGAATATTTAAAATAGTATGGTTTCTGAAGCAACATTGTAGCCAATCAATTTCAAAAGATTCAGCTGCTGAATTTTACTTCATAGTCCCTTTGTAGATCAGTTGTGTTCAGATTTTAAAACAGGAATCATGTGCTGTTATCTGTGTGGTCATTAGTCTCACAAAAGGAAAAGAACAATAAAAAAAAGACTAAGAAACCATTCCTCCAATGATTGTCATTGAACTGACTGGTACATTAGTAAACATTCACAGTAGGAAGTCTCTCTCGGTCTTCAGCATAGAAAGTAGTGCAAAGCAAACAAAAAATCCAGTCCTATGACCTGTGAACAGAATTTGTTACATTTCCTCCAGAATGGTAGGCATTTGCTATTATACCTCCCCAAAATTAATAATAAAATATAATCAATTTCTAAAGGCCCCTGCAGCCTTTTCAAAAGTTAATTTCCAGTTAAAAATAAACTTTAATTAAATCCAAGATTAAATTGTGACCTATATTCTATTAAATAATTTACTTTCTCTTTTTTCTACACAGTAATTCTTACAATTTCTAGAAAAACAACTACAGAATCCAAAGACATAGGAGATGTTATTAAAACACTGATAAAAGACTGCTCAAATTCATTAGTTCTTACATAGTAAATACTTCAGAATGCCAACTTGTCCATCACAGCACAATCTCCAACATGTTGACAATTTACTTATACACTCATGTGCACACACGCTCTTCATACACACACACACACACACACACACACACACTCCTCAGGACCATCTTTACTATTAACATTTCCCCTTATGTGCAAAATTCTTGCATTCTATTAAAAAATATAAAGATAGATCTACTCTATTTAAGCCTCCCTCTTCTCCAAGATGTATCATTTATTTGATATGCAATACAAATTTAGCCACAATTATGCCGTGTATAACCATTAAACAGCGTACTACTGTATGCAGTGCAATCATCTGCATATTTCATTTTCAGAACTGCACTCTCTATGCATGAATATATTTGGAGATGGGGGCAGTACCAGGTGGAGAAAACGACTCACACATCGGTCTCCACAGCCTTTGCGTTAGAACAATTGTTTTTATCTGTCTCGCTGTCATCCCCCTTTTCCTGACACTTCTCTTCCTTTCCACATAAAGATTCCTTGACCCCTTCTTCCATCTCTAGATACTCTGACTTGTCCCCCAGGGATGAAGAAGTCGAGCTCCGAAATTTCTTGAGCAAATTAGAAGGGAGATATGGGCAACTGACTGCATTTTGTGTCAACTGGGTCTGTTCCTCATTTTCAGTCTCTCTGTGGTAAAAGTAGTTAAAATTAGACACAATTACTGGCACAGGCAAAGCAATGGTTAAGACACCCGCAATGGCACACAAGGACCCCACAATCTTTCCTCCCACTGTGATTGGCTTCATGTCCCCATAGCCCACAGTTGTCATGGTGACCACAGCCCACCAAAATGCATCCGGTATGCTTTGGAAATGGGTAGTGGGTTCATCCGCTTCTGCAAAATACACAGCACTGGAAAAGAGAATGACCCCGATGAAGAGGAAAAAGATAAGAAGGCCCAGTTCCCGCATGCTGGCTCTGAGGGTGTGGCCCAGGATCTGCAGGCCTTTGGAGTGTCTGGAGAGTTTGAAGATCCGGAACACTCGGACCAGACGGATGATCCTGAGGATGGCAAAGGACATGGCCTGTTGCTGCTGGCCGTTGCCACCTCCTTGCTGCTGGGCCAGATCAGTGCCCAGAGTGATGAAGTAAGGCAAAATGGAGACAATATCAATGATGTTCATGATGTTTTTGAAGAAGAGAGCTTGGCTGGGGCAAGCAAAGCATCGAACCACAAACTCAAAGGAAAACCACACAATACACACTGTCTCCACAATGAAGAACGGGTCGTTGAATATTGTGTGCCCTGAGTTCTCTAGGTGGGGCGTCGATGTGTCATTCAACAACTTGCTATGCCCACCTGCACTTAGGGCCATGATGAGGTCCCTGTCATCCCTGAACTCGGGCAAGGTTTCCAGGCAAAAGATGACGATAGAGATTAAGATGACCAGGACAGATACGATGGCTATGCCCCTGGCAGGGCTAGAACTCTCCGGATATTCAAAGAGAAGCCAAATCTGTTTTTTAAATTCATTCTCTGGCAGAGCTCTGTCCTCCTCTTCTCTCACAAAGCCCTCATCCTCGCGGAACTTGAGCAGGGCTTCCTCTCCCAACTGGTAGAACTTCACCTCTTCAGTGAAGATATCAAAGGGGACATTGACTGGCCTCTTCAGGCGGCCTCCTGACTGGTAATAATATAAAATGGCGTCAAAGCTGGGCCGGTTCCTATCAAAAAAATACTCATTGCGCAAAGGGTCGAAGTACTGAGTCCTCTTCTCAGGGTCTCCCAAAAGAGTTTCTGGAAACTGGGCCAAAGTTTTCATTTGAGTTTCAAATCGTAGACCGGACACATTTATCACCACACGTTCACAGCAGTCACTGTAGCGGACTGAACTGTAGCCACCACCCCCATCATCTTGTGGAAGCAGGTCTGTGTACGAACACCCATCCCCATGGTCATCCTCACTATAGTAAAACCTTCCCTCCTCTTCCTCCTCCTCATCTTCCTCCTCATCTTCCTCTTCCTCGCTCAATTCTCTCAGGATCTTCTCTTCAGAGCCACTGGGCATCAGGTCTGAGCAATGAGGAAAACTGCTTTGCCGATGGTGGAGTTTCTTCTTCTCGGTTCGTTGATGCCTCCTCCTCCGACTACCCCGGCTACCTTGAGGATCATGGGAGGAGTAGGCCCCACGCGTCTGGTGATGATGGTGCGGGCCTCCGCCAGAACCCCCAGTGCCTTCGACAGCAGCCGTGGCAGCTGCCACAGCAGCAGCCGCGGCCGCCCTGGAGTGAGCTAGCCTCTCCCTTTCTCGGGCCCGGGCCTGGGCTGCATAACCATAAGGCATATGACTGTTGCACCCTGAACTCTCTGCACTCACCATTGCAACCTCCATGGTGGTGGTTTTGGGAGATGGCTGGTTCCAGTTGTAAGAGAAGAAGAAAGAAAAATAGGGCAGCTTATTTTCTTACCAAATTAAGGTAAGTTTGGAAGCCTTAAGCAGATTGCCTGGAAGACTTAGGATATTTTCAGTCCAACTTTGCATTTTCTGTTTTTAAATCAGCACACCCCATGCTCCCTCTTCTCAGAGATTCAGCGTTGCTTTCCAGAGCTTGGCTAGTCTAGACAACAGCCTAGTGCTCCTCAAACATAAGTCATGAAATGTTACAGTCTCCCAAACACCTACGTGTTTTGGGATAGATGTTCAAATCTGGAAGTATGTCTGGGGTGCGTTTGGTGATGATGCTACAGGACTCAAAGGCAGCAAGTATCTGACAGTCAGAAGTTGTGCCTAGAAAATGAAATACAATTTTTCTGCATGGAAATTGTCCAAAGCCCAGTCCATCCAATTTAAATAAAATGCAAATAAGTCTTTAGTCTTAGCACTTGCCTTCTAGAGACGGCTTGACCCATGTTAAGATGTGGCTTACAATGTGTCCAACCATTGCTGCTCAGTCTGTGAGGATGATTTCACAGGCTCTCTCTTTGATTATCAAGACTTCATGGACCCACAGACAATGCCCAGTTGTAGATAGAGGCAAAGACCTTGGAAGGCTGGGAAGGTAGAAGATGAGGTTCCAGAAAACGCAAACCCAACTCTGAGGTCTCCATAGAAATCAGGAAATGAAGAACATCCTTTGGCTAGACTCATTCAGAAGAAGCACTTCACATGAGGAAGGATGGGAAACAAGCACAGGAGAAAAATAAAAAGAATCAAACCATAGCGAGCAAATAGCCCTTTACCCCACATACAATTTCTTCTCTTGTCCTCAGGCAAACCAGGAGACACACGCCAGGAGACCGTAACTTTTCAAGAGCACAGGGCAGGCTGCTCTAAAATCTCTCTCACTCAACATCTATCTTGCTTTCTTCTTTGGTTATCAGTTCTGCTCGGTCGTGTGTGTCTGTGTGTGTATGTGCGTGTGTGCGTGCGTGTGTGTGTGTGTGTGTGTGTGTGTGTGTGTGTGTGTGTGTGAGAGAGAGAGAGAGAGAGAGAGAGAGAGAGAGAGAGAGAGAGAGAGCTCATTTATCTTGCTTCTGTCCATTCTCCACCCACATGGTTCTTGCTTTCCTCCAACCCTTCACCAATGCCAGGCTTTAAGTCTCACTAGCATCCTCTTCATTCTACAGCAGCAATGCTGTGGCTTTACAGCTGTTTTCATTAGTCATTTATCTCAAGGAATTCTCTTTAAATTTTCCACTTATTAAATGTTGCTGAATTAAGCACCCTTCCATTTTCTTTTTCTGTCTTTACTCAGGATGAACGAAGTGAAAAGAAAACCAGTTTTCTTCTGTATAGACTCAGACTACTAGAAGGAACATCAATTACCTCATTTATAACGTGTAAACAACATAATCCATCCCCTCCACCCCACCTTTGTAAGGACCAATTGAGATCACGGATGCTATCAAGATAGCATATTGTCTTGCACATAATGAATGACAATGAATGTGACAGTTATGGAAAACAGAGCATTAAACCTATCCACCCACTCCCTAAATTCACATTCTTTGCCACTGTCTGAAGTGGGTAAGCACGGAACTTGAGCACGTCCAAGGCACTATGACACTCATGCCTATGAGTCTCTGGATCTGGCATTCTCTGATTCCATGAAACATGCCCCTGTTGTTTTCGCTCTACTCCAGCTTCCTGAACACTCCCTACCACCCACAGCCTAGAAGCAAATCCCAGTTCTCATCTCTCTTAGTAACCATCCCCTCTCCTTGAAACCTTCGTGTTCACCTCCTGTACTCTTCTGAAATGTGTGGATATTGCCCTTGGTCTGCACACTTTACCCCCTTTTACTCTTATCCCATTCTCTCATTCTCCAGTTCACCCCAGAACTGTTGACAGACTTCAATCTGTCCTGCTATTACCTTTTGGCCCTCTTTTCTTACTTTGCTCTCCTAAGTCGATTGAATTCGTCTCCCCAGTCAGGACTTCAGAAACATTTTGCCCCTAACTCCAATCTCCTCTTGCTTCTTCCAAGAGGACTTCTAAGAATACACTTCTAAGACAGTGACCCAAAGAATTGGAAAGGATGATAACAGGTAGAATTCACGCTATCCTCTAGCTTCTATTACTGGAAACACTTGGGCAGCAAGAGAGCAATGGCTTTCTGCAGCCATTAACAGGAGCCTCCCCTTAAGCACCTGCTGCTCCTTACTGTTGGTGTCAGTCCTATAACTTAAATGACAATTAGGGAAATGGCAAACAGAAGGCATCTCTCTCACACACATCCTTGATTAGACCAAAAAAAAAAATCCAGAAAAAACACCTCAGAAGGTGTCCCTGGTGACATCCTCTCCTCTGCCTGATTTGTCACACCAGCTTACATCCAGAAGTGTTTACCATGGTTTGCCAAGACCTTACTTATAAAACTGTTCTAGGGCTGCATTCACTATGGCATGTCAGTTAACATCCATAAAATGGGCACAGTCCAAATAGCCCGAGAATTTTTTCAACTTCTCAACAGCTACAAACAGTTTGCATAGATATCACTTGAGTAAGTCTTGAGTAACTGACATGCCCATATATTTACAAATGTGCAGATGCCTCTCCTACTCAAGCAGCCCCCTCAAAGATCTCAAATTGGAGGGTCTTCCAGCACACTGCCCATTCTCCTAGTCTGGAACTGCCTTCTTTCTGCCCAACAGCTAATGCTTCCTTATTCGTTATTTATCTAGGCTTGTTAATTACTGTTTGTCTAACTCACTCTTCTACATTCAAAAAGCAAACTGTGTTCCTTTTAATTGGCTTCTAGTTACCTCACTATCCTAGAGAGACAGAAAGAAGGAGAGAAAGACAAAAGGAAGGGAGAGAAGGAGGAAGGATGGGGAAAGGGGGAGAATGAAGGAAGAAAGTAAAAGAAAAGGAAAAAAGAATGAAGGAAGGAAATGAAGGAAAGAAAACTGGATAAACACACCCAACCATTTTCCCAACAAACCCAACTGTTTTAAAATCTCTCTTTCTCCAGGTATTCTTCTTAGGATAATCAAGCATACTTTATGTGAGAGACCTTCACAGGGGTTTTCTCCCCTCTCTTCTTAACACCATTAAACTAATAGGATTTTTGCAAGGCACCTATTCCCGTCTCTATGCTCCCAAGCACCAGCCAAGCATTCCTCTTCTCCTCTTATCCAACAACAGCAAGGCTGTTTTCCTCTCTAGATGCTAATTTCTGCAACTGTGTTAGGGTGGTACCTGAACCAAATTCTGAGAGAAGGGCAGAAAGAAGGGACGGAATTAACAATTAAAAAGGTGATAGAATCAGGAAAGTCAATACCATAAGAAACACGTACTTCATCGCACACCATTTATCCAGTCCCTGTGGACTGCTCAAACACTGGAAATACATGCCATCCTAATGTTGGGAGAGTCAGCAATACAGACCCGCTCATCAGCTGTTCCTAATGTTGGGAGAGGAACGGTGAGGCTGGGATCAGACAAAACGAAAACGATGCTGAATCTAAACCCCACCTCATTGGGGAACGACATCTTTAATTGCGCCCTGGCCTCCAGACCCGGGTTCCCGCTCAGGCATATTAAACAGGGCGCACTGGCCCCATCCCCTGGGTTACCCCTGGAGCGCCGCGTTGCATCTGCACCTCCCTTCTCCCACCTCCTGGTTTATTTTTAACCGCCTTCCATTCATGTCCTTCTGTCACATTCTCGATATTATTTATTCCCCAAATATCCACAGTTTCTCAACAGCCAAAAGAGTACGGTGGGGAAAAGATAAGAAAGGTATCATACTTACCGTTCCCAGCAAGTGAGAAAAATAAAAACAGAAAAAAATTTCCCGGTGATTTGTTTTCTCCCCTCAAGCTGCAACAGCTGGAGGAGGGGCAGAATCATGGGGGGTGGGGGCGCAGTACAAGAAATCACTCCGATTTGGCAGGTGGAGGCTCCCAAATATCCACGGAACAAGTTCTGTCGCCTTGGCCGGGGTGGGGGGTGTCACAGAGTCCTCGTTACTGGAGCCCAGAGGTGGGGATTAGGGACGCCCCAAAGGTAGACCCGGAGATTTCTGGCTCCTCTGGAGTTCGGCACAGCAGACCTGGACTGGGAACGGAAGTCAAGGTTCCCCCGAAAAAGACTCAAAATCCTAGACAGCAGCGATCACTTGTTAAGCCTGGATTCCTTCTCCAGTATCCATCCCAGTCTCGCTCTCTAGCTGGCTGCAGGAGCAGCACACGCCTCCCCTGGTTGCCAGCGCGCACGGGCGGGGGCGGGGCCAGGCCAGGCTGAGGGTGTGGCCTTTAGGGCTGTCACCCGGGGCGCCTCCCCGCGTGGCTGGGCGGGCACAGTCACGACGCTGCGACCCCACCCGTCGGCCCAGCCCCCACGACTGCTTAGCTTCTGGAAACCGTCCCAGGAGCACTTGACTATCACCCCCAAGCGAGGAGCAAATCCCGGAGACAGATGTGTCCCGCAGGAGCTGGAACAGAAGTCCAGGACCACAGTACAGGTGCCACTAGAGAGGCTGGGAGAGGGACTTCGATGGGAGATGCAGTCCAAAAACTGGGTTGGATAGCTTGGGGCGGCTTCTCTCCCTACCGTGATCTTCCTTTATATCCCCTGGCATCATTCCTGTTTCCTCCCAAAACGTGCAGGAGTGGGGCTCAGGTGCATCTCTGGAGAGATTGCAGGTCCAGGAATCTTTGTTTCCCTGTGAGTACATCCCAGCTATAGTTGCAGCCTTCCTGGAACACCGGAGTCCGCAGCCTCAGCTCCTGGGTCCAGCCTTCCAAGCTCTGAGAAAGACCAACTTTACCTGTGTATTAGACCATGTATTAGAGAGTGAGTGCTCAAATCTGGAGAGGGACCCAGGGTGAAGCTTACTGTGCACCAGGGGCAAAAGTCTCAACAGGAAGGCAGATAGAGTGTTTTGAGCAAAATGGCCTAGGCTGGAGGCTTTGGAAGACTCAGGTGAGCCCTCTCTGAAACTGTTGCTGCAAAAAATATTTGCCATGTAACCTGAGGCTCCATGTGGGGCCTTGGGGAGACTTTGTATTCCTGCCCCTGTCTTTACTGCCACCCACCTACTTTTTTTTTTTTTTACAAAAGTATTCCACACTACTGTGCCCCCAGGCAGGTAAGTGTGTCCTAAGGAAGGCAACCCCACCCCAAAGGAAGTTTAGATGCTTTCATTGGCAGTTCATGAACCGTTTCTGGGACATAGATGTGGATGTGCAATTTTAAATAATCCACGGTTAAAAAAAAATGGGGGTTAACTCAGAGGGGGGGAGAAGAAGAAGACGAGGAGGAAGAGGAGGAGGAGAGGAGAGGAGAGGAGAGGAGAGGAGAGGAGAGGAGAGGAGAGGAGAGGAGAGATCCTGGTCAGCTTCAGCTCTCTCGCATCTTCCCCAACAACCCTGATGGATCTAGCAAGCACTATGGTACACAGGTCCAACTACTGGAGCAGATCCGACCTGGGTTGTTTGGTTGGCACCTGGGATGCCATACTTGTAAGCAGCTTTGTTCGTGGGCCCTATTGGGCTTCCTTCTTTTGTAATTCACAATTAATTATTAAGGGAAATATTCCTGAGCTGAATTATAGATATGCTGTGTGCACTGCACTTACCTAGCCACTGCTGATGTAGGGAAAGACACCTGGAAGACGGTTCTGCTTGTTTAATTTTTTTAAATAATTGGGGTTGGGGGTCCTGAATTGGAATTACTGAGGGGGAAAGACAAACAAATGAAAACCTGGTCTGGGGTCTGGTTTCCTTAACTTCTTTGAGTCACTGCCCCTTGGGATTTTAGCAAGAATAAATTTACCTGGGAACACCCTCTACCCCTACCCTAGCTTTGGTTGTAGATGAGAAAACAGAGAAAAATACCTCCAGGCAGCTGTAAAGACCCTGAATGCTCCAAGTCATTCCATATTGGAGCTCATTCTAGCAAACAGAAGAGCTCATTTCTCCAAAACTGAAAGCAATCATATTTACTTCCAAAATAAGCGAGGTCACTATGCAGTCTCGCAGGTGCCAGAAACAGATGACTAACTTAGTATTGGACCATCAGCAGGACATTTCTTGGGATGATAGAATCAGGGCTGAGGGCATACATTATAAGGCCATGGGACCAGTTTCCAAAAGCTATTTATGAGATCAATCCACAGCAGCTAAGGAATGCTTCCAGGGAGTTGAAAGATGAGACAGAATAACGTATTAAAGATGAAAGTCCTGTTGAAACTTAGATGTTCATATGGATCACATGGAAATTTTGAGAACTATGTTTCTGTATATGTCATTGGCTATTTTATTCTTATTATGGACCAGAGAGTTTTAAACATTTAAATGCCTGAAATCTTTATAAACATCTTTATTTCTTAGGCATCAGGAAGAGCAACTACTAAATCATAGCAACAGCACAGCTGAATAAATGCCACTCTCATGAGGATATTTATTTGGAATATAGAATGAATAACAGTTCAATACTTGACCACGACATGTAATAGTCATTGAGTGACTGGCCCATCGCTGACTATATTCTAAGTTCTCTGCGAGTACATTGTCTTGTTTCAGCTGCATGACTAAACAGCCTGTATGACAGGTACTATTATGTCACTATTGCATAAGGAAATTGAGGCTGATGTGGGTTATATAACTTGGCTAAAGTTGTCTAACTTATGATATAGTAGCAGGACAAGGCCTTATATGTGTGACTTTGGAATGTGGGCAGAGCCTATACTCACTGACAGCAATGTCACAAAGTCTATGCCGACATAACAGTGTAAGCTAATAAATGTCACAGATACCCAGGCTGTGCTGAAGCCAGACGACTCATGCTATGATGCGAGTGTGAAAATGCTGGGTCTGGTGTGCAAAGAGCCTCACAGCATCCAACCTAAAGGAAACAAGCAAGGACTTCCAAAGAAGAGTGAGTCTAAGGACCAGCGAGAGTTAGAATGGCTACTATAGAGAATATATTGGCTCCTGGAACTGAGGTAGGGAGCACTAGAAGGTGGAACTTTTGGGGTTAAGATGAGACCCTCTGGAAAGAACAGGCCCTCTCTCAGCCTTCCACCCCCATTCCGGCACACGCACATGTAGACATTTGCATGCACACATACGAACTACAATTTATGCCTCTCTGCCCCCATCCCCCATTCCTGCAGACACAGTCTCACACACACACACACACACACACACACACACACACACACACACACACACCACATGCAGACCCAGCCATGCATACACTTATACTCCACTTTGCCCACTTAAATAATTTTTTCATACAATAAGAATTATTGCATTTCTCTCTCTCTCTCTCTCAGGGACTTTCTAGAACCTCACATGGTGAGCAGAATGATTTTTATTTTATTTTTTATGACTGACATAATCTTTATTTGGACTAAGTCTTAAAACACTTTTTTAAAAAAAAAAACAAAAAACTTTTCTTACCTTTCTTAATCATCACCTAGTCAAAATATTAGAAGCTTCCCCACCTCCACACTTACGTATTAGCTCAGATAATTTATCCTTGGCTTTGAAGTCTCTCATTCATGGCACAAATGTTCTTCTGTTCTCCTTGACTAATGTGTCCTGGTCCCAAGTGTATAGTGATGTTCAGTCTACCCCTCACCCCCTCTTCACCAAGCCTGTGACACTTGCTTAGAACAGGTGCTGTATCTTCGGAAATGGACACTGTATCTGTCTCATGTTATGGACCAGGAAAGAACTTTCCATCATTGAAGGAAGTTCACTAGGTATGCTGGGGAAACACAAACTTGAGACGACTGCTTTATTCCTTCTAATTCTAGATCTTCAGAGTTCCAATTTTAAAGTTCTACAATGATGCAAAGAACCAGGGAACTTGTTTCCATGCCACCCTCTCCAGATTCCTAGTAAAGATCCTCTGGAAAGTCTGCTATTCTCAATTCAAGTGAGCCACTACTCATAGTTATGCACCACTGCAATTGAAGTCCACTCTGCAAAAGATATTATAAAAGAATAAAATGAAATCATCCTTTTATCTCCTTGTTCTGTTTTCTTTTTATGTGATTAGGAAATAGGGCAGTGGTGCGACTTGCTGAAGATGAAGCAGATGTTGGTGGAGAAAAAAAACCCCACTTTGCCATGGTTTAATTGTCATATTTTAATTAGAAACACACTTGTGTTAGGGATGGATTCAGGAAAGAGGTAGGAAATGGTATTCCAGTTTTACAGACATAGATACCACCATGCCTTCTGGGGCAGATACTCATAGTTTACATCATAGAGCTTTTCACAGATACCCACATGTGGGCCTTTTAAATTTTACAATCCTAGAATACAGTATGGTACATGTGAAAAATGAATTCCAAACTCACTTGTGACTCCTTTAAACATGGTCACTGCTATTAAGCTGGGCCTCATTCTGTTAAAACTCTCCCTACTTCCCCTGTTTTGATGTTAGTTGACATTCAGCCTCTGAGGACAAGCATCACCAGTTCTCATAGAACATCACTGTTCTATAGCCTAAGAATGTCCATTTGCTGCTTCCAGGCTGCGGGCACCAACACCTCCTTGACTGTTGCTCCTTCAGGGGGCCTACTTTCTTCCAACTTGGACACATTAGGAAAACCTTGTCCAGGATATGCTTTGCGAAACAAGACCCATTACCATTGGAAAAATGCTGTGATAAAGACAGATGGAAGATAGTTCCACTGGGTAAAGATCAGTTAAAATATCTAACCAGGTTTGGAGAGATGGTTCAGAGGATAACATCACCTGAGGTTCTTATAGAGGACTAAGGTGCAACTCCCAGAACCTACATGTTCACTCACAAGCATCTGTGAGGATCTGATACCATTTTCTGGCCTCTGTGAGCACCTGTCACCCAAATGGTGTACATAAATACAGGTGAAAGGCTCATACTCATAAAATAAAAGGAGATCTAACTGTTGGGCTTGAGAGATGGCTCTGTGGTTAGGAGCACTTACTACTCTTTTGAGGATCCATATTCACTTCTTAGCATCTGTGTTCAGCATCTCACAATCAGTTGTAACTCCAGCTACGGGATCAGATGCCCTCTTCTGGCCTCTGCAGGTCCCTGTACTCACACGCACAGGCACACACAGACATACATAGAATAGCAAATAAATAAAACATTTGGGAGATGAAGAGATAGCTCAGCAAATAAGATGACTGCCTGATCTTCCAGAAGCCCCAGGTTTGGTTACCAACACTTACGTTTTGTGGATCACAATCACCTGTACCTCCAGCTGCAGGTGTCATCTAGTGGCCCTCCTAGTCTCTATAAGCACCTGCACACACATGACATACACTCACACAGACAGACACATACATACAAACAAAACTGAATAAATAAAAGCTTATAATAAATACAACCAACATTATTGTTTACTTTTTCTACTTTTGGTTCAAGGTAGAAACACGGTTGTGAGAGTTGGTCAACAGATATCTTTTAAAGGAAAAATCACAGCAAATAAGGTTGAACCTGACTTGGCACAGAGGCTAGCCTGCAGTTTCCTGTCCTTGACTGCAGAGTGTAAACATATGTTTGGGGCCACCAGCTCACAAAAATGACACGGAGACTTATTACTCATCATAAAAGCTCAACCTATAACTTAGGCTTGTCCTGCTAGATCTTATAACTTAAATTAACCCAATAAAATCAACCAAGGTTTTGTCTCATGACATTTACCTCTTCCATCTTGTCTGTCATGTTTCCCCTCCGAGTCCTCTGGCATCTCTCTAGCCTATTCTTCCTTCTCTGCTCGAAAGTCCTACCTAACCTCTTCCTGCCCAGTTTTTGGCCATTCAGTTCTTTATTAAACCAATCAGAAGGCACCTTGGCAAAGGTAAATCTTCCCAGTGTGAAAAAGATTATTCCACAGCAGCAGAGAGCAATAATCTCTCAACAGCTGTTATACACACATGAAGCCACACCAATTATTTCTTACGCTGCCTCATAAACTCACAAACCCAGTTCCTGTTCTCAATAAGTACAGAGAACATAGGCTAACTTTGCTGTGTCACATGTCGGTCACATATGGCTCAGTTACTCTCAGGTGTGTCCTAACACAGCTGATGGGCTGTATGCACACAACGAGAGGTATGGATGGATCAGACATAATATAATACAGTAAACTTAAAGTATGAGACTTTTTTCCTTTTTTCTTTCTGTCTTTCTTTCTTTCTTTTTTGTAACTTATTTCCAGGCTTTCTAGCATGGTTTTGTAGATAACAACATTGGATGACTTTTTGACATCAAAAGCTTGGGCCCACCTGCATGGTTTATAGAAAGAGCTCTTCTCGGAATCCATATGTACACTTGAACTTGGGCATGTTTCTAAACTTACAGTAAATTCTAACGATTCACAATGATACTAGGGAAAAACTTAAATGTAAACCAAAGCAATACTTCTGGACGGCTTGATGGGCTGGACTAAAGGCAAGAATTGGACTGCACAATTGTTTCTCTGGCCGTTTGATGTCACAAGCCTCAGTTTCCTCATTTTTAATATTAGGAAAGCAGCACCTCAGTCCTGTTACACAAGATCATGAGTGTGGGTCATATCAGAGAAGGTATGACAAGCTATTCTAGAAGAATAATGGTGCAGCATGTTTAGGAGGCACCGCATTTGAAGCCAATAACTGTCTGCCACAGACTGCCTAGATCCTCTTTTCTCCTAAATCCTTATGCAGAAGCTTGGACTGCCAAGATAATGGTCCTCACATGAGAGGTTATTATGGGGTGTTAGGGTTGGATGTGATCATGTGGGTATAGCCTACATGATGGAAAGAACTCTCTTTAGAAGAAAACTACTTCAGGAGACACACAAAGAAAAATCATGTGAACACATAAGATGGAAGCCACCTAGGAACCAAAAAAGACTGAAATTTTGCTGTGACATATTAAACTCAGCAATATTGAGAGAAGGGTTTGTAATCAACCTACCAATTGATCACAGGGCCCCCAAATTTAATTAATCTCCATAGGCTAAAATTTATTCTGAAATCAATTAGGAATTCTGGAACCCTTTCTTGGTAAGGTGGCTAAATATGAGATTAGTTTGAGTATTCAGACGGTTCATTCATTCAATTATCAAAATTTTGATATGCATTGACTGCATATATTTTATCAGCTTAAGTGCTGAACAGTAATATAAGTGAAGGGTATATCTTTAGGCTAAAATAAGCAAGATAACTTCAGACAGTAAAAGCTATTATGATGGAAACCATGTAGAAAAGCAAGTGACCAGGAGTGGGGCTACACATGTACAAGGGAAATTAAAGGCAGCTTAATTAAAGCGGCATCTAAGATGATGACTACATGACAAGGAGGCTGAGAAAAACTTGTCAGTCAGGGTGGGAGCTGGTTGCTAGATAGCAAAGGCCTGTAATCATGTGGCAACAATGTACCACAGTCCTAAGGAAACTTCACTCGAAAGCATCATTTGATAATGCACATCCCAAAAATGCATCTGTCTCCTTCCTTTTCTCAGTCACTAATTCCAGGCTTTGTCATTAGTCTGATGGTAATACCCATAAGTACCAGTGCTAACCAATATTGAGTTATTGGAGCTCTATACAATATGTAGCCCAGGCTGGCCTTGAACTCATGATCCATCTGCCTCTGCCTCTGCCTCTGGCTCGTTCAGCAAATCTTACTGCCATGTGCTACTGCAACTGGATGTCATTATTCTAACTACCAGGGAAAGACCAAGAGATTAGAAGGAAAGCCCTAGAGAAGAAAAAGCCCATTGTCCCATATCTAAGCCCTGGTGTGCTTTATAAGAGTTGGTCAAGTCTGACAGTTCTTGGTATCTCAGTTGATAAATGAGGTAATTAATCCCTGTCCATAATATGGCAGACTATGTTATGTTCAATTACAACTTCTGTTTCATTAAGGGTTCTTCTAGAAGTGAATAAATAGTGCAGTTCAAGCTAGCTCTGCAATGATGGAGGCAGAGTCAGATCTTTCATTAGTTCAGAAAAGAGCTGTAGACCAAGATTCAGGAAAATCAACAATAAGCTATTAGGGATGGAGCCCCTTCTCTCTATTTCTCCTTCCTATATCCCCTTTTCTTTCTCTTCTCCCTTACTCTGTCTCTTCCTGTTTCTATTTCTCTTCCTAGCCATCCTCTTTCCCTTCCACTAAATCTCTGCCTTTCATTACCTCTGTACATGTAGTCCTTTATCGCTGATTTAGCCCCTTGTTACATGACCACTCAAAGATAAGAATCTGACTAGGATCTCTTTGTGCCAGGTAACTCAAACCACAAACTACAGACTAAAGTTGTCAAGTCACCAATACTCTTGAAAGAGTCGTTCACGTGGTGATATAGATGGGATGAGATTTCTCTCAACAGAAATATTCTAGTTAATTTTCTCCTTGCTTTGATTGATACCTTATCAAAGTAACACAAGGATAGAAGAGTTTCTTTTGGCTCACAGTTCCAGGGTGCAGTCCATCATTTGAGAAAGACATGGAGGCAGAACTACAAGGGAAGTGATACATTGTATCCTCAATCAAAAAGCAGAGGAATGGACATGAAGACTCAGCTCACTTTCTCCTTTTATTCAGCCCAGGATCCCAGCACACGGAATGGTGCTATCCACATTCAGAGTAGGTGTTCCTTCCTCTGTTAAAAATCAAAGACATACCCGGAGGTATTTTTCCATACTGATTCTAAATCCAGTTAAATTGAAAATTATAATTAACCAATATGAGAGGCTATCCCAAATCCAGTACATTCATTTTGGCAATAAAATGTTGTATTCTTTCAAGGTCTTGAGACAGGCCTGGTGGCAATCATAGCTAGCTTCAACTACCAACTAAAGTCACTTGAGAAAATAGACCTCAACTGAGGAATTGCCTACATTGGACTAGCCTGATGCATTTTCTTTTTGTAAATGATTTATTATTGATTTATTTGTATTTATTGGTGTTTTGCATACAGGTATGTCTGTATGGAGTTACAGACAGTTGTGAGGTACCATGTGGGTGCTGGGACTTGAACATGAGAAGCCAGGGTTCTTAAACTCTAGGCCTGTTCTCCAGCCTCCTGATGCATTTTCTTAATTGCTAATTGATGTAGGATAGCCCATCCCAGTGTTGACAGTGTAATGCCTAAGAAGATTGGCCTGGCTATATAAAAAATATGCCTGAGAAAACCAGAGAGAGATCCAGTAAGCAGCATTCCTCCACTGTCTTCTTCAGGTTTCTGCCTTACATTCCTATCTTGGCTTCCCTCCATGATGGACTGAAACATTCAGGATGAATAAACCCTGTTCTTCCCTGTTTGTTTTGTTCAGTGTTTTAATCACAGCTACAGAGAGAAAGCAGTGACAGTGGTAGATACCTGTAATTCAAGCATGGAGGAGGATAAGACAGGAAGAGGGCCATGAGACTGAAGACAACCTGGGTTGCATAGTAAGAACATGCCACAGGACAAACAAATACCCATCAATCAAAAACAACTTGAAAGATGCAAGGCTTTGCATCCCCAGAGGGTAATACTCAGCATACCTGAAAATGTTTACACATTCCACACTGGTGTGGGTTTACTATCTTACATTGATATTTTGCAGCACTTTCTGTTTTTAAATTGCTTCCACAGCTAATAATTCCAGTTCAGAGCATAAACATTGTAGCCTCCATAGAAGTTGTAGACACAAAGCATAGCCCAGAAATAAACCATCTGCCCTGCATGAAGAAGTGGGTCCTTGATTACTGATGAGAATGCACATTCTTTCACTTTAAGGAACTGTTCCATTACCCTATGGGTTATTCAAATCTGGATGAAAGGTACACCTGTTTATTTGTGCATGATTTTGCACTGACTGACGTATGTGGGTGCATCCTGTGTTTATGTTGTCTTCTATGTTGTGTGTAATCTATACTGGGAAAGCTAATTATTAAATCCTGAAAGTGTGCCCAGAGGCTACTGTGAGAGATGCATCCAAAAAATAATCTAAAAATAACTAAGCAATAAATAACCATTTGCAGATGGGAATTGTTCATGCGGTATTCTAAGCAACAGCGAGTTCTTTGTTTGTTTGTTTGTTTGTTTGTTTTTAGACATGGTATTTTTCACAATTTTTCACTAGGTATACTAAAGTCAGTCTATTTAAAGCAGATCATTTAAATACCAGCGTGATAAAACTTACTGACTCAAATTAATGTTATTTTAAAAGACAATATTGGACTATGACTTTTATGTTAGAAGAGTGTCACTTATGCATATCCTCATACATTATTAAAAGTGCCCAGGGAATCATTTCCGAGAGGCAGAGCAGGCCAATAATTTTTTTAGATTCTATTGTCAAAAATGCAAGGGCCACTCTTCAGAGTTGTAAGTTGACTGCTCAGTGTTTTATTTGTTCACATTCATGGACAGTGAGGAAGTATAAAAGAAAAAACTAGACATCAGAATATGCTGCATAAATGTGGCTGTGGCTGTGAGGAAGTTGAAGAGATTGCCCCGAAAGACTTAGAAATGTAAGGAGAATCGGGGGTTCTTAGTTACGGTGTCATACCGACCTTTACAGGGAAGGTAGATGATAGAAAGACTTGATGTCAACTTACAAAGGATTGAGCACAAGTTTTGCTTAGTCCAGTGCCTCAGCCTTCCTTGTACCGCGATCCTTTAATAGTTACTCATGTTGTGCTGACCTCCAACCATAAAATTATTTCATTGCTACTGTTATGAATCATAATGAGCAATGTAAAATGTAAATGATATGCAGATGGTCTTAGGTGAGCCCTCTGAAAGGGTCATTTGACCTCCAAGTTGAGAACTGCTAGACCCAAACAAGATGTTTAGTGTAGGCTTTCAAGGATGCTCTTGTTCATGCGGTTTTCTGTCATTCCTAATGCATAAACAACTAGTGGTCTGGCAATGGGCTTCAGACTTGTTCAATAAAGCCACTGTACCTCTATTTAACAGTGCAATTAATTTTCCTATTCAAAAAAATACCCAAAAAAGTGATATAGAGTTTGGCTCTGGCTTTAGCCTTGAAGAGAAATAGTTGTACATGTATTGTAGGGTCACTTGCTGGATATTTCACTTCTCTGTTGGATATAATGTGTGGAAAGCATAATACAATTTGTTTATGCCCTTTCAGGTGAAATATAGTTTAACAGAGTAAAAATGCAGACTACAAAATTGCAAAATCTCATTACTTATGAGACAAGAACTATAAATTAAAAAACTTAAGTTTCTTACATTTTCAAAAACAGTGTTCCCCTCTGCTAATTAAGGATGCTGATAGGCAGAGCCAGTTGTGGAATCTCTAAATTGATTTATCAGTACTTGGAAGGCTGAGATAGGGGGATTGCGCATGAGTGTGAAACAGTCTGGGTGACATAATGGGTATAAGGCCAACATTACAAGTGGGATCCTGCCTCAATAAATAAATAAATAAAAATTTAAAACAGATTATCATAGCCTTTTGTAAGAAAACTGAAAGCATGAAAAAATATATGTGACAGTTGAAATTATTTTATTTGAATCACATAGAGAATATTCATTGAGGAATAAGAAAAGTCTCAAAGAAATGGTGAGCAACCTAGGTTTATATAGAGGGCAATAAATGATCCCACCACGGTTATAAGCTTGGAAAATACAGGAATGATTCTTAACTTAGAATATGCAAGGCTAGGCTGGTTGTTTGGGTTCCTAAGATTGGCGAAGAATGGTTGGAGAAATATTCTGAGTATTTCTTGCTGTCATTATCCTATAAAACTAGTTGAGTCACTTGTTGAAATGTCACAGCAGAGCTGGAGAGATGGCTCATTGAATAATGCTCTTTCTGTGCAAACCTAACTACCTGGGTTCACAATCTCGAACCCACATAAAAAGCCACATATAATAGTTGCACTTTATAATCTCAGCACACTCTTACAAGGAGATGTAAAATTGGAGTGGGAGAATCCCAGGGCCAGATAGCCTGGACTATGCAACAATGAACAAGATGAGATACCTTGTATTTAAAACAACGTGCAACACTTAAAATTGACTTCTGATCTCACTGCATGGTCTGTGGCATGTGTGCTCCTGCACTTACACATGAATGAGTACTAACACAAATAATACATATATATGTGCAAGTGCACATGCACACACGTGCACACACACATATATACATACATAGACACACAGAAAAGAAAGGCCATAGCAAAGATTATTGTATCAGTGTTCCATGTAAAAGATGGATGTCAAATATGATAAAGAAAAATACTCAAATAAAAGTCTATAGGAAAGAGTCATCTACTAAATTCAGTGCAACTAGTTTGGTGTGTTGTAAGAGGTTATTTGGAAATCTTTTGTTATACAGCACCCTTGTTTAAGGGCATTGAAGCTCCCCAGATAGTGCATTAATAGGTATTCTTGGAGATGTTATTAATAGTCATGCTTGCCTCTGCATCCTAAGTAATAATAAAGACATAACAAATTCACCATAAAAATAGCCCTAAGACCAAGTCAATAACCTAAAAATACCATTACTTTATCAGAGTACAAGCCTAAATTCTAGCTATAGAGTGGTATAATATTCACTAATAAAGTGCTTAACTCTTGTAGATGTTATCCTTGGCAAATTAAATTATTATGCAACAAATTTGTTATTTACCTTCCAGAGAACATAACTCCTCAAGCCAGCAAAAATGAACACGTCCACTAAACAGCTAGGATGGTGATACATTATTGCCATTCTGTTTAGATTATGGCATCAGTGAAGCACACCTCTGGCTGTACCTGCCAGTGTCTTTCCATGGAGAAAATGCCCACCCTGAATGTGGTATCACAATGGGATCCACACTAAGATCTGATCTGCTCAGGTATGCAGGAGTAGCCTCATGTTCCTCCTGAGAGTCACCCTGACAGCCTTGCCTTTCCCACGGTGCTGATGTACCCTCAAAATGCTGGCTAAAGAAAATCCCCACCTAAATACATTAGGCATTTTCTCACAACAAAGAAACTAACCAACTCAGAACCCAACCCTATCCTGTCTATAGCGCATGAGGATAAAAAGCAAAAGTAAATAAATATAAAACTATGATAAATAATATCACAATACTCTATGTTACTTGAATCTAATTTATATTCAATAAATGAGTATTTAATACCAGTCTAAGGTTTGCCTTCTAAATATCTTAGAAATTGCCTTCTAGTTAACTAACCTACCGTAAAATTTAACTGCTTGCTAAGTAAGTGTTTTGAAATTTTTTTCAATTTTTAAATATAATATATAATTTTCATATATTCAACACCAAAGTGAAATATTAACATATTTACCAGTAAACACATTTAGAAAAACATATATACAAAAAGAATAAAGATATATTAGTGTTATATTTACTGTAAGTCAGGGAAGACAGATGTTGCTATTAAATTAAAACTTTAAAATCGTATTTGCCAAAGATTTGCCTAAATTATGTGAACTTGAAATCTATATGTGACTTGGTCTCTCTATGAATAGATTTAAGATTTAATATACTAACAAAATCTCAGTAATTTCATTTTTTTAATTGCTGAGAATTTTTGAAATGTTATATCTATTTATATAATATTTAAATATAAATTTACCCCTAAATCTGTCAGATAGAAATCCTTTCCTTTCCAGTCAAATTTGAAAACGGCATCTGAAGATAAGAATATATAAACAATGAAAGCTGAACGGTAAAGGCATTTTGAATGACAGGCATAAACATGCAAAGGAGGACATGGGAGCTATGGACAGCATTCTTACTTTTCATAATGAGTCTCATAAGCACAGAAGTGCACTGTTCTCCACTAGTGTTTACAAATTCTTAGCTGGTTAGAGTTCAAAAAGCTGGTGCTAAGGACGTTGCCCGGTAGGCTAAGGGTGATGAGGAACTCAGGTTGTAAGCCCAGCACTCATGTAAGAAGCCAGTTCTGGATGTAGAGGAGTGGCGTAGACTCAGGGCTAGTGGGTGGAGGGAGGGGTTAAATCAGAAGAACCCTGAGAGGGAAAGCAGTCTCTGGCTGCCAGCCTGACAAAACCAATGAGCAATGGGTTCATGGAGAGATATTATTCTAAAAATTAATAAAGTGGCAAGTAAGAAGAGGACATGTGACCTCCTCCTTAGTTCTCCACATGCACATCCATGCAGAGGTGTAAAGGTACCCATCACTCCTTACCCTTGATACTTTTATCCACATGTACATATCTACCCACCCTCTCTCCAAACAAACACAAACACATACATGCACAGAAGACTAACAAACCAGTGTATCTTTTACCTGATATGCATATGCTCTCCATTAATCATTGATTCCTTTATAGAAATAATCAAACAGTCCAATGACAAAGCCAGCACCAAATGAATCCATTTCAAATCCTTATGGCGCTTCCCATCGACAAGCACTCATAACACAAGTTCAGGAATCAAGCTCACCACCATGTCACAGCCAGGTCACCAGCCAGGAGAATTGCACAGAGGCCTCCAGGGAACCTTAACTGAGTATGGGAAAGTTACTACAACAAGAAGACCTAGTCCTGTGAAAGTTATGGTAGCAAACTTGAAAAGGAAATGTGCCAGAGAAAGAGAATATTTTCTCTAGACCCTTGAAACTGAGAAGATGCTCAGTAATGAGAAAGCTTAGAAGAAAATGAAAGTGACCTCAGGATTCTTAGAGGCTTGCAAAGCCACTTAGGAATCTGTGGGCTCATGAAGCATATGGGTGCATTTTGTCTGGAAATCCACTAGATCAGGATGTTTCTCATGGGAGACAGCATTTCTTAACCATTGTTGCTTTTCAGGAGGCGAGAACTCAACCGTTACCTTGCTTGGTACAGAGAATGCTTACTCATACCTGACCAAGGTTGTCAATAAATGGAGAAGACAGCACACTTGCCAGTGTGCTTTAACTGCTGGTATCAAATCCTGCCTGTGTCCTTCAATAGATGATGACTTCAAGAGCACACATAATTTCATTCTTAATTTTCCAATCATTTTCCTGGGCATTGAAAGAGTAGCCTCATCATAAAGCTTTTATGACTCAATAAAGCTGTAAAATTCTAGAAGGAGTTTATAATAATGAGTAAGTTGTTATAAACAAAAGTGAGCCATTGTTACCTTAGCTGCTTAAAACTAGATGATTCATAATAACCTCTTTATAACATAAGTTTTTTCTTTTCCAATCTGCCAAGTTAGTTTGTTAATCTAAATAGAAATTTTAACATTCTTTAACATAATAATTAAAGATATTGATAATAAGACTGGTAAATTGTAAACTTGTTCATTAAAGGTAAATGAAAGGAATTTAGTTGTCCCTAAGTAACCAACTGAATATTAATAAATTAAGCCAAAATCAGAGTCAGAAAAAGCAGAATGATGTCTCTCTGAGCTTCATTGTTTTTTCTGCTTCCCTTTCCAGCAGATGTGAACTGCATATCAGCAGTCTAAGGGGTAGTTTGGGCATTATTTTTCTTTTATCTCATTATCTTCTTTCCATTGGATAAGTGAAATGAATGGCAAGAGAGCATTGCTAAAGTGACAAGGTTCTAGCTTTTCTTGTTGAAGAATGGAATGCAAAGGAGTCCAGAAATTTTAAAGAACCATGTGTTTCTCCCATCCTGCTCAAAGCTTTGTCACCAGGGTTAGTCTACATTTCTTTCAGTTCTAAACCTCCACTGAAGATATGCAGATTGATGTAATCTTATGACTTCTATATTTTCAAGAAAAAAATTGTTTATGCTAATTTCTGTAATGTCGTTTCTAGGGTAAGAAGGGTCTTTTCAAACTGGGAGCAGAGGTAAGATGAGGGAGTAGTTTATGTTATTTTGAGCCCCTCTCCTTCCCATATGCAATTTAAACTGTAAAGGGCATTAGAGCAATTGTCTTGTTTGGGAGACTAGAACTAATAGCTATAAAATGCCTTAGCTTTTAAAACATTTTTTCTTACTGTACATATGTATTTGTGTGGGGATACACAGGTAACATGGCACACACATGGAGATCAGAGGACACGTAGGATGAGTGAGCTTCTTCACCCTGTGGGCTCTGGGTATTAAACTCTGGCTATCAGACTTGGTGGCAGGTGCTTTTATCTGCTGAGCCATCTTGCCATTCCTACAGAATTATTTAGAGCACACAATACATTAGAAATAAGACTATTTCTGAAATACACAACTGGACGCAGAAGATCAAAGGCTAGGGGGAGGTCTGGCCCAACAGATAAGTCTGTGGCATAGCTCTTGTGCCCATGGCTCAGGAAACATTGTGAAAGAACTGAACTGAAAGATTTTAAGAGCCAGGATACCAGGAAACCTGCTGTGAGGCTATGTCTCCTAGAAATGGCTGTCCAAACAAAACCTGAACAATGAAAATATCAATGTACATGTTGTCCTAGTCACAGTTCTATTATTGCGAAGAGACACCGTAATCATTGCAACTCTTATAAAAGAAAGCATTAATTAGGGGACTTGTTTACACTTTCAAAGGCTTAGTCTATTATCAGTATAGTAAGAAGAATGGCAGCTACAGGTGCTGGAGCAAAAGCTCAAGGTTACAGCCTAATCTGCAGGCAGAGAGAGACTAGTCCTGGTTTAAGCTTCTGAAACCTCAAAATCCAATCCCAGTGGCAACACTTCCTCCAACGAGGTCACACCTGCTCCAGTAAGCCCATGCCTCCTAATCCTTTAGTCTTTTCAAACATTTTCACTACCTAGTAACTAAGCAATCAGATACATGAAGAATATATAATCCTGTGGGGGTAATTCTTATTTGTTTGCTTATTTGGTTGGTTGGTCGGTTGGCCGGTCGGTCGGTTGGTTAGTTGGTTGGTTGGTTGGCTGGCCGGTTGGTTGATTGGTTGGCTTTTCAAGACAGTTTCTCTATGTAGCCCTACCCGTCCCAGAAATAGCTCTGTAGACCAGAGAGGTCTCAAGAGACTTGGAGGTCTACCTGCCTCTGCCTTCAGAGTACTGGGATTAAAGGAAGGTGTGTGCCACCGTGCTCTGCTTCTGGGAATTATTATTATTCAAACTATCACACATACTAGTGGGGAAGAGGAAAAAAATTCTCAACACCTCACCCCTAGACAAAAAACAACAAACAATAATGACTGCTGAGTGAGGGAGAATTAAACCCTTCCATGGATGAGCCCCTTGATTGGTTATCCAATATGAAGTGGTCATCCCAGAAAATCACATACACTCAAACAATGAAACTGGACCTTGCCGGATGTGCTTACATATTTGTGAATATATATCAAAGAAAATAGCTGTAAACTTTAGTGAAAGGCCAAAGAATATGAGACTGGGGAAAATAAAGGGCAGAGGATAATATAATGATATTTTAATTTTAAAGTGTATTAAAAAGGAAGAATAAAAGAAAGAAAAATAAGAAAAAAACTTTGATTCAATCTGAAAACTTAGAAAAATGGTAATGAGCAACTGTGGAAAACAGAGTGCAGCTTTATACCATTTTAAACCCACCTAGACTTCAAGACTATCCAATATGGCCTTCCTGCAACAGCAAATGCTCAACAAGCTGTACATGTGTTCTCTGCGAAGTTTCATGCCCTTCACCCAAACTCCCATTCTACCACCTAAAGACCATGTGCAAATAACTTAACAACTCTAAGCTCTAACTTTCTCCTCTGTGAGAAATGAGAACAATAGAAACCCCCAAATTGAAGAATTTGTGTGAGGATTCAAGGAGAAAATGTCGATGTTTAGCTCAGTTCCTGGCCCATGGTGATTACATTAATGTAGGCATGGTGGTAACTCAGTGGAATGAACTACACAAGTAGTAAATATTATAAAGAATTTTTAAAGCAGACTCACAGGCAGTCTACAATCAATGTATTCAGCAGTATATAATTAAATTGTGGAGTGGCCCAGGCAGAAGCATCATAGAAAGTCAAAGGGAAGAAAAAGTAGCATCGATAAGGAAATTGTGTAGTAAGCTCCTGGTAAATATTAGATGCTTTCATTATCACAGATGAGAAAGTCGTGTTAGTAGAGGATGGTAAGGTTGAGGGGAAACTGAGGAAATGAGTCAGACGAGGGCTGTACAAGGTTCTCTTGCATAATGGCATGTCGGGAGGAAGTCACTGATGGGGAAATTGCTATGTCAGACCACTAACATGAAAAACATCAGTCTAACAAGAGCTAACAGAAATAAGCTCCAGTTTCTCTGTGGACAGTTGTCGTCAATCTGATCCTTATTCTCATTAGTGAAAAGCTTCTTTTCCTTCAAGTGTTTATATTCTAGTTGCTGTGGTAGTAAGACACATAATGACCTCCAAAGAAATTCATCTCTATGCTGATCCCCAAGCCTGTGGGCATAACCTGAGTGAGAAAATGTGTCTTTTCAGGTGTGATTAAGGATCTCAAGATGAAGAGATCTGCCTGAAGTATCCATGCAGGCCCTAACACATCACAGAAGAAACATGTCAGAGAACCACAGAAAAGGTAAGATGACCCCAAAAGCACAGAAGAAATGGTGCACACGAACTAAAAATACAGCCACCAGGAGCCAAAGAAGCAAAGGATGGGCTGACTCCAGACCATCATGAGAGGTAAGACAGTGATTTCACTTTGATATCTAATTTCTGTCCCAAGAAATGAATGAATTTCTGTTTGTTGAATTAACCACCAACACTCTGGTATTATTTTATAACAAACAGAGAAAAATTATGCCAATTATTATCTTTATAACCTGTGACCGCTATAGTCTTGTCATTGTCATCAGTACAGGTGATTCAGGTATACACAAGGGACACAGCTAGTCTACCTAGAAGAAAGGTCATAAGGGGCTTCTTAAAAAGAATTGTCTGAAATACAATCAGCTAAGTGGGGAGGCCTTAGCTGGGACATGAACTGGCAGGAATCAAAAGCAGGCAGAAGCACCACATGGAAGTACAAGAGAATGAGCAAAGTTTAGAGATGCTCAAAAGCACAGAAGTCTAGAAATAAATAGGCACTAGGGAGGATTGAGGATGGAGGGGCTCACATAAGTCAGGGGTGGACGTCCTAAAAGATATGGAGAAAAGAGCTTGGTACGGACACCACACCAAGCAGACTAATCAATCGCGAAGATCAGACTTCTTTGGCCAGTCAGCTTGGTACAGAGAACTTACGTTCTTTAAAATTCTTCTGTAGAAATCTATTTTGGGTTAAGAATGTTGAGAAGTAAGGCTTTGGGGAATTAATTAGGTCATAAATGGGACTATTGCTCTTTTAAAAGTTCCTCCCAAGACCTCCCTTCCCCTTCTGACATGAGAAAAGACAAGAATACATTGGCCATCTGAATGGGGAGAAGAGACACCACACTTCTAGCACCCAGAACTGTGACAATTAAACCTCAGCTACTTGTCCCTCATCTCCCTTATGGTGGGACTAAGACACAGGTAAAGCACTAGCCTTTAGTTAAATAATAGATTGCAGGATTAACTTAATGCATGATCCCGCAGGCTGGTAAGAGCAGAAAGGGGGAGTTGAATACACACGGCAATGGCATATGCTCTCCAGGGTTGTACAGAAACCAAGTGGTAACCCCAGAAGAAAATCAATAACCACTGCATCTATTTGTGGCTCTGTTTCCACAGAAACGTGTTGATTGGTGAATTTGGAAGGCATATTTACAACACCAAAACAAGCAGTCTGGGTAGGGGGCAGGGATCGAAAAGAAAGACAAACTTTTTAAAACTGTACTAGCAAGGTTTGGTATCACTAACATTTTTCCATTTAATTAGATGAATTTGAAAGGCCTGCCAAACTCAACTATGTTCTTTCAAACACCATAATACTGAAATCCAGGAAGAGTGCTTGCCTCTGTGTTAACAGAATATATTAAAGGCAGTAGGAAAATATTCAGCTGCTCTGTCCAGTTGAGCCCATAAATGAGAATAATGAATACAGACAAATTTAACTTTAGGGAGCTGTGCTAGTGAGGGCAGCTAACACTGATTATATCACAACGGGAAGCAGCAAGGGAGATTGTGGGGAGGACAATCCAAAATACACCCTGTCTGAAAATGTCATAATGATATCTATGCTAATGTTTATGTATGTTTATGTATATAAACTCTTTATTTAGCGCAACTCTGTATGCTAATGTTTAAATTTTAAAGTAAATTTAAACTAAAAACCAAATAAAAGACCAAAAGAACTCACTTTCGCTTTGTGACTTGCTAAATCTTAGGTGCCCCGGCAACAATAGCAGGTACTTTATAAGATGGACTAGAAATTATCTGGTGATGGAGTACACATGCCCCCTCCTCTACCTCAGGAAAGATACAATTCCACCTAAAATCCATTGTTTACAAAAATCAATAAATATATCATCCCAACTGCTGGAAACATTCCGAACATGTAATCATCTAAGAAATATAAAATGAATTTTAACCAGCTGACACCAGTAAGTGCTGTCAGTGTGGACATGGATGTAGGGTCGTTTCCAGGGCAAAGGAAAACTACCAAGGGCCCCATCCCTGAGGGAAACGTATTGTCTATCCCCCACCAGTCATCATTTGCCAATAAGTCCTCAGGTCAGGGTGGATCTTGGTGAGATTCTCCCTCGGCCATTTGAAATTTTGACTGTCTTGGTCATGTGGAGGCAACCAACCACAGCCACTGTGAATTTAGATGAGTCATAGCCCGATCCGATCCTTGTCTTTTTTACTTTTTACATTGCCTTCCCCACAATGATCCCTGAGCCTGGGGAACATGGGTATAATATGAATGTCCCCATTTGGAGCTGAGAATTCCATAATCATGTATTCCCTGAGTATACATATATGTATACTCAGTTGTGAGTCTCTGTATAAATCACCATTCATTTATATTAAGACATGTATGAAATTCTCAAAGAACAAGTAGAAACATACTTAGAAATCATAAAGTTGTGATAGTTTCTTTTCAAGCCTATATCTATATTAGTTTCTGAAGGAAATCTATCTTTATCTGACTTGTCCTGGATTTCCAGGACAGTAGTAAGCCTACTAACAAGGGTAGAAAAGAGGACAGGGAAAGGTGAAGTGATCAGCATTAGCTGTGACATCTGTGGGAAACTAGAGGGAAAGTTAAATGCGGATCAAGGTAGCTTGAAATGCCATAAATAAAGAGTATTCTTTTTTCTTTCATTTTCCAGTACCTCAAAGTCTTTTTTTCAAACAACCTTATTTTAAGATATGAAGTGTCTTTCATAGCACTCGGCACTCTCAACAAATAGACACCAGTTGATCACAACTGTCCTCTCCCGGATCCCCTCTTAGACACAGAACCTGGAATTGCATGGCCATCATTACCATTCTTTCTGTACCACTTCATAAGCCTCCTATTTCTACTCTTATTTCCAGAGATAGTTCTCATCTCTAGAAGTTATCTATTTAAATGTTAGTCATAAAGTAAGTACATTTAAATGACTCCCCTTACTGTTGAGGACATCTAGCCTCCTTATGATAACCCATGAGTTCTAAGATGACCAGAAAATGTCTCGATTTCTGACCTCAGCAGTATTTCTTTCCTTCTTCCCATTTCCTTTCCTTTCTTTCTTTTGTTGAGACATGTTCTCACTATGTAGCCCAAGATAGCCTGTAACTTATGATCTTCCTACCTTAGCCTCCAAGATGCTAGGATTATAGCTGAGTGCCACCATTCCTAGAAAGCTTCTAGTTTCCTAAAAATACCAGAGCCTATGTTCAGTGCCCTCAGAGTGTTTTGTTGCTCTTCTGCCTGGTAGGCTTGATCAGTTTGTTGCACGTCTGACTCTTTGTCACTCAAGGGTTACTCCACTCTCTGAAACCAAAGCCCCTGAAGCTCCATCACCAACACTGTGTTTCAGGCCATGCACTGCAATTATCATTGTCCAAAGTTCTCCTCCTAATTGTTTCCTAAATGAAAATATCTTTGATACAGGAAAGTTTTCATCACGTTACTACCCGGATCTTAAAAACTATTCAATAAATATGTGTTAAACAGGAGGAAGAGGAGGAGAAGGAAGAAGGGGAAGGAGAATGGTGGGTAGATACAAAGGCACATGTCTATGACCCCAGCCTTCACAAGGTGGAAGCAAGATCCGATTTCAAGGCCAGTTGCAGCTGCAAAGTAAGTCCAAAGACAG
>JAQHUG010000068.1:7083257-7093823 GCA_028555095.1 Dicrostonyx torquatus | reverse complement strand
AGAAGAAGAAGAAGAAGAAGAAGAAGAAGAAGAAGAAGAAGAAGAAGAAGAAGAAGAAGAAGAAGAAGAAGAAGAAGAAGAAGAAGAAGAAGAAGGTTCCAGCTATCCAGCTAACTGGAGCTAGGAACAATCAAAATACACTCTCAGACTTAGAAGAACTGACTACTAAAGAATACGAAATTGGGTAAGTTTCTGCAAAATCGGACCAGTGAGCTGACTCTGTGGGTAAAAGTGTTTGCCTCTAAGCCTGGTAGATGATGACCTAAGCTTGATCCTCATAACTCATATAGCAGGAGAGAACCACTCCCTCAATATGGACACTATACCATGTGGATCTAATTACTTATAGCTTTTAGTTGTTTGATATCTGTAAATGTTTAGTTTCATTTCTGTTTTATTGCTACCATGAGTGTGTAAGTAGAAGTTATGAATTTCTTCTTTCTGAAAATATGTAAGTAGACTATTAAGCATGTGTTCTTTTAATGTAGTTAGTTCTCACCCTGTTGGCAAGGACATGAGTAACTCAGCCCTGAGTGTGTTAGAAGGAGAACTGACACCCCCCAACCCCATCCCTGTCTGCCATGTGTCATGTGGTGGCATGTGTGAGGGAAAGATGTCCTCCTCCCCCACCCCTTGCCACCAGCAGGAAGCAGGAAAGTTGGCCTCGGTGCACAAGAGGGGGAGATCTGACCCTGCACCTCAGCAATTGCAGAATGTGGGAGAGTGCGCCCTGCACCTCACTAGAGCCTACACAGTAGAGTTGGTCCTGGTGGGTGGGTGCCTGTGAGACAGCCCTGAAGGCCTGAGAGCTAGAAAACCGGCCCTGCTCCTTGCTGCCTACCACACTGGATGAGTTAGGGGTGGCAGTGCTGGAGCGCTCCCCCTGGTGGTGACAATGAGTGACCAACCCAGCTCCCACCCAGGACCAGAACCAGAACTATAACTTAGCCCACCCAAACATCCACCTCATCTATGAACTGCTGGAGCGTGTGAAGAGACTTGGCCTGCAGGTCCAATGCTACAGGATCTCCATGACACAAGGCAACAACTGGATATCCAAGAGGATTCCCAGTTTCCTATGGGGGCCCAATACCGAGGATATAGCAGACCCAGAGACCTTAAACTAGACCAAGGACTCAATGCAGTGAACCCTTGCAAGTAAAGACACATGGACTAAAGGGTACACTGTGTGACTCACTGTGCCACACTACATCTTCCATGACAAGATGTTTGTTTGTTTGCTTGTTGAGTTTTATTTTGGAGTTTGGGTTGTTTTTTTTTTTAAGATGTATTTGAGGGAAGTCAGCTGTGAGGGAAAAGGACAGGAGATGAATGGGATCAGATGTATACTGTGAAATCCACAAACAATCAATAAAAGTTTAATATATAAATACATATACATTTTATATATTTTATTTTAGTGGTTTGAGGGTCTGAGGCAGGTAAATACTTGCTATATAAAAAATATATTCTCCATCTACTCAAAGAATTTGAGCTAAAATTTGATATAAAATATATTGAAAACGCTAAGTTCATTATTAACTTTCCCTTCTTTTTCTGCCTAACTAAAGAAAAGATGAACCAGGGGAAATAAGATCCTCTGACCTCTGTATGTGTACTATAGTACACACGCAAAAGAAATATAATAAAGTGTAATGTATTTATATATAAACATCTGAAACAAATTTAGTAAGTATATAGTTTTATAAAGCATACATAGGACATACTTATCTCTAATACTGCACTGGCATCCTTTGCTTTGTGCTCTCTAAACTTACCTCTAGTGGATCAAAATAAAGTGTTCGTAAGTAAAGCACTTCGTAGTCAGAGCAGAGAACTGAACAATAGATGCTGTGTCTCTTAGTAGTTCTTATGTAGACTCATAATCTGATGGATTCTGCAACTGTAAAGTGTTTCATATTGAATCTTGTTACCAACAGATTTGTAAAGAAGATATTTGGCTCTCTTGTTTGCAGTAGGGGTTAGTGAAAGAATCACTCCATATTGGGTCTCTATGTGATATCTGATACTGGTTCTGTGAGTCTTGGCACAGTTTTTAGTTCTCCCTAATAATAGCCAGAGTGCTTTCTTCATCTGCCAAGCAGCCATGCCTGCTAGGCCTTTTTTTTCCTCTCTGTAGAGTCCTCTTTTATCACAGTTTCAAATTTGCATCTCATTTGGTGTCTGCTCTATGTGACTGCTAGTGTGTAAAACCTGTTTGATCTTGATAGAACGATAGAAGTTGAGATGGGAATTTAACAGCATCTCACAGGCATTGCCCTTTTTCTCCTTCAATTATATTGAGTGTCTTAGAGATAAAAATAAAGTAGCATTGTTTTCAGAATGATTTCCATAGAAACCTTCTTGTAACTAAACAACTAATAAAAGACACAAAATAGGCCACAAAGTCTTTGAACTATATGTATGTGGTTAACAAAGCTACGAATTAAATGTATCCAAAGAAACAGATGCTCAAAGACAGAGAGAATATATTACCTAATGAAGTAACTCTTCATAACAAGGCACCTATCTACTCACAGCGATATGAAAATTTCTATGGAGGAAATATATTAACATCCCATTCAACAAAAGTCTGTATTTTAGTGAATTCTAGTTTTACAATTCCATATTTCCTGGTATTTTAATGCCCTGTGTTTATCATGAAATGAGATATAAACAGAATAGCATTCTGAGGTCAAGATGAGGAAATACTGAGGAATAAGGAAGCACTAGAAATAAAATAGCATAATTCTGTGTAGTGATAAATAGCTCTTTCCAATAAGTGTGGTATAATTGTACATCTTTAAGCTGTAGGCAAAAGTTACAAATGAATCATGCCACTCTCGAGTAGCCTAGTTGGCAATTCATTCTTCGACTCAAGGAACATTTACTATATGCCAAGTGCTGTGCTAGACATTCCCTCGTGTTATCTCACTTATTTCTCATAATCACCGTATGGAAAATGCACAGTTGCCGTTTTCTATCAGATGAGAAAAACCTATGATCAGAGAACTGAGCTTCCTGATGCTTAGTTGCACAGCTAAAAATGGCTTTGGGAATGACATCTGGGCCTAGCATTCCAGTAGATTTCACAGCACAGAGCTAACCAAATCCTAAGAAGCTGGAGGCCAGCGTATGTATGCAGAGAAAAGGTAAAAATAAGTCTGGACCTGAGTCCAGCCCCTAGAACCCAAATAAAACATTCAGGTGTAGAGGAACAGAGGTGGAAATAGGCTTATGCTCAGGGATCTGGGTCTACTTGGAGATTTCCAAGCCAATGAGAAACCCTATTTCAATGTGGATGGTGCCTGAGCAATCACATCTAAAGTTGATTTTGACCTCCATCCTCACATACACAAAGGTACACACACACATACACACACACATACATACATACACACATGCACACACACACACACACACACACACACACACACACACCTTGTGACTGAAAGTTCTCAGAGTGATAGAGGAGACACTCAGAAATTTCTTATTCCCAAGGAAAAGGAAAAAGAAAACTAATGAATATCTACCCTTTATGAAGGTCTGCGGCCTCAACTTACAATCCTGGTCTTAACTGTGGACGATGTGCCAAAGCTCTTCCCTCAGGGCCTTTCTCAATTCCTCCCTCAGTAGTGCATCCTCTCTGGGGCTCACCTCTGAACAGACTGATGCCCCCAGTTTGACCCCCTCAAAAACTCCAGCCTCCTTTTCCAAATACCAAGTGGCAAATATGGAAAAAAAAAAGAAGTGGGAAAACTCATCTTTGCTGCAGGACTGTAGCTAGTAATTGTGTAGCAGCCACTCTCTTCAGGGTTTATTTTCCTAATGAGAAGGTGATAGCTGCTCATGCCATAGGTAGGAATGAAAATTGAATATGTTTAAAAGATGATGGACAAGGCAGTGCATTCTACAGTGGGAACCAAGTGTGTGTGTGCTTGTGTGCATGCTTTACAGCCTCATGTGTGCATCTTAAATATGCACAATTTTTTTTGGTCAGGCAATATATTCTCCTCTTGAAATCAATATTTGTTAAAGAAATAGTGCCTCTCGTTGTCCAGGAGTGCCCAAATGTGTCTTTATTCTGCTTCCTCTATGGCTACATAGAGTAACCCAGACATCCAGGTACACTGGCACAAAATTCAGCAGCATTCTTATTTCTTTCTCACCTCCTAACTTCTACATTTGCCACTGAGCCAAATGGATCAGGGCTTTTACCTTTCATATGGACATATCTCTGTCCTTAAAAAGACAATTTTAAGTGGTAAAATCAAGAATCACAATAATATGAGATAAAAGTGTCAATTGCCATAACATTAATCAATAAAGAAGCCATGAGATACTCCAATCATTCCAAGTACCAAAAAATGCTGAAGTTGACTTATAAATAGACATAAAGCATGTGTAAGTAGATAAAGCTGGCATGCTACACAAGGGGATTGGGGAAAGATAACGAAGTCATTCCACAACAGACAGAGCTCACCTGGAAAAGATTGATCTGCATTGTCATCTGTCAACTACAGCTTATATTGTATTAAACATCATATATAAAACAAAAATAATATATAGGAAGAGATCATAAATTTGAGAGGGGAGGTTGGAGAGGGCAGAGGGTGTGGGAAGGATGCAAATATAGTGTACTTATGTATGAAATTCTCAAATAAAAATTATGGAAACGGAGAATGGAGAAATAACTCAGTGTTAAGATCACTTGCTGTACTTGCAGAAAACATGAGTTTAATATGACAACTTGTTGTATAAAAGGGGGGAGAGGTGTGGGTTGTATTCCCAGCACCCAGCTCCCAGCCCCCAGCCACCGGCCCGCTCAGCCGCTGGTTGCTTGTTTATGCCCGAAATAACCACATGACAATTATATTCATTTAAACTCTGCCTGGCCCAACACCACCAGCCTCTTCTTGGCTAACCCTCACATCATAAACTAACCCATTCCTAATAATCCGTGTGTCACCATGAGGTGGTGACTTACCAGAAAAGTCTAATCTGCATCCATCTGTGGCGGGAGCATCATGGTGACTCTCCCACTTCCTTTCTTCCCAGAACTTCCATTCTGTCTACTCCGCCCACCAAAGGGCTGACCTATCCTACAAGCCAGGCAGAGTCTTTATTTAACTAATGAAAGCAACAGAAATAAAGGACCCTTCTACAACAACTTATAACTCCAGTTCTAGAGAATCTGACCCCATATTCTAATCTCCATGGACACCTGACATACAGGAAGTGCACATACATGCATGCAGACAAAACATTCATATAAATGAAACAAAACAAGTCATAACAAAAAATATATAACAAAATAAACAAAACCAGTTTACAGAGAGTGAAAAGCACACATACACCCCAAAATACACATAAGCAGGCAGTGTTCACTCTGACAAACATATTTTCCAACTTTAAGCACTTACTACTTTTTTTGGTCCATTTCAAGTTCTTTTATAAACTTTCAAAATTCAGGTTTACTGCTCTACCCTCTAGTTCATTTTCCTGCATCCATCCCGGGAATGAGATGTCCTCTTCACTATACTCAAATGACCAAATTGGAAGCCAGGGTTTTTTGTCTTACCCATTTCTTAGGAAAAAAAAATGAGATGACACCATGAAAAGTACACCTTCCTTTGCAGATTTTTGAGGGGGGAGGAGTCTAACTTCTACAAGATCCAATGGGCAATTACAAGTGGACTGTCACATTGATAAGTGCCCATCGAACTCCTTCAGGATATACGACTAACACATCTCAGCAAAGAAAATGCCCTTTCTTTTGCTTTATCTGAGTTAAGATCACTCTTTCTCCCTTGTTGCAGCAGCTGCAGTTTCAAATAAGGTCATTCTCAGCTGTTCAGCTACTCTGGAGTATTTTTTTTTTGTTTTATTTTGTTTATCCTGCCAATCTAGCACAAGCATTGAGTTTAAATTTATAGTCTTTCCTTCTGCCAGAAATATTCTCCACCATCAACCTTGAAGCGACAAATAAGCAATGATTTTATACAAGCCACAATATTCTTGTGGTTCTCTAAAAGGAAAGAGACAACTGAATATAAATACAATCTTAAGGGGATTCACTAGGCTGGTTCACACCATCAGTGGCTGGGTAGGCTCACACCCACCCGCATGGATAACAGCACAAGGAAAGTACCTATTCAGTACACAAAGCGGAAAAACTCAGCACAAGAGGGTCCCAGTGGGTCCCAGTCCATGGCTGAAGGCCTAAAAGCTGCTGGCAGTGTTATGGCTGCTCCATGACCTTTGTCAAAGGTTGAAAGCCCTATAATCTGATGTCCTTAAGGAATGGCAACAGTTAAAATACAACAACACACATATATTTGAGTTATATGTAGTTCTTACATAGCTCTGCAATCATGGTTCCCATCTTCATGATTCCCATCTTCTGCTTTTTTTTAAATATTTATTCATTTTTGTTCTATGACTGATTTCACGTATGGTTTTGTGTGTACCACATGTGTGCAGTGTCCACAGAGGCCAGAAAAAAGGAATTGGATCCCCAAAATTGACGTTACAGATGGTTGTGAACTGCCCTGAGGATGCTGCATCCTAACCTGATCCTATGCGGAAAGTGGCACGTGATCTCAACTGCTGAGCCCTCTCTCAGAATGAATGCTTTGTCTCTTACTCCATTTGCTAATTCAGACTCTTCCTGGACCTCCTGAAGAGTTGTTTCCTTTCCTTTTGCCTTGTTTGTTTCCTCTTGTTGGCTTCTTTACTACTCTTATCTGGAATATGTTTGCCTCTTTTTTTCTCACCCTTATTTTAACTAACAAATCTACCTTGAGATTCTGAACTCATGCCCTATGCCACCTTCCTGAGTCTGTAACCTGCAGAGCAATACGTACAACCCTAGCAAGTGGTCACCAGTGTATGCATCAGTTGTCCTTTGAGATATGAATGGTCACTTCATTGTCCATCCCCCAGCATCTACAGCACAGTGCTTCAATATGGTTAATTTTCACTTTTGTTCACCAAATAAAAAAGCTGCTTTAAGTATTAGTGGGTAGATTTTTAATTCTCTCAATCTCTACAGTCCTTGACCCAAAAAGAGCTCAATAAACAAATAAATGAAATATTTATGAATAGCCATTTGAGAAAATGTGAAAGGATGGTTGACATTAAAGGGACATAGGCACAAAATTCATTGTATAAACCAACAAACTATGATGTCATATACAGAAAAGCTTCTTTAGCCTCTACTAGATTTTGTCTCTGTATATGAACTATAATATTCATTTTTTTGTCCAAAATAAATTGATGAAGAAGTGCATTTGAAAAAAAAGAAGTGCATTTGAAATAAATAAATAAGAAGTTTGACATCTGAAGGGGAAAAGACTTTAACTCTATAAACCATGGAGTTAAGATCACTGACAGAACTCTTCCACCGGGAGAATCTTCAGTGCTTTAGTTCTTCATATTTGGTGGCTTATTACAACACTCCTATACTGTCTTTCCACTTCATGAGGTCTGAGTTCCCTGTAGTTCACCTGAATGCTTGGCATCAGTCAAGAACGGCCAGTTGGGCTGCATTTGCTTTCAGGCTTGCTCCAGCGATTTTTGCTGAAGTTCTTTTTCTCTCATGGGAGAGAAATTTTAATTCCTTAGGATCTACTTGCTTTAGCTCTGGAGATTCAGGAAATTATGTAGACACAAATTCTAACTGCCTCCAAGAAAAATAAATATTCCTAGTTTTTAGGCATTAAGCTTATCACTTAGGGTTGTCTTACCTCACTCATGTGTAGACATTTTCTTAGGTTTTCACTGTACTCATGAAATTCTGATCCTTTTCATTCTACTGTATGATTCTGTTTTCTAATAATGTAACAGCACAGGCATGATGAGTGAGAAGGAAGTTTAGTCTGACTCACAATTTGGGAGCTCTGTGAGGTCTATACCCTGCAATGCAATGCTGAGAGGAGGCAGGGTTTTGCCCAGTGAGAGAACAACAGCAACTGTAATTGTGTGCCCTTCAGCGTCCTGTGTTCACATAAATTCACCAAGACTCATCATTGGCCTAGACTCTCGTCATCCACATAGATTCCACCTCTAAACACCATAATGAATTCAAGTAGAAACATAGTCTCCCTATGTGGAAACTTCTTAGGTACTGAATATCAGTAAATAGAACCTTGGAGAACACACTTAAACCATATCCACACCATAGTGCTTGCTAAAAAGTATATTACAGGGAAAAATAAAAAGTATATTATAAGTTATTCTGTGAATGATGCTTTATGGTTTAAATCGAAGGAAAGCTTTGTGACCCGTTTGTTTGGCCAAATGCAAGCAGCACTAGCAACATCACAGCACATATTATGAAGTGCTGTTGCATGCTACTGCTTCCTGTGCAGTGACTGGCATAGAAATGACGCCAAAATATTGAAAAATTACCCTTTAAAGGCAGTGGAGTCTGTCAATCTGAGTCTTTGCTTGATTGTATAGAGGGCTGTCTTGCTAGTCCATATGTTTCTCTAGTTCTGTACCATTAAAAAAATCTAGAAATATGATATTCTATGATTTTGTTTGCATAGCAGCTAGCATATTGTAACTAACACATATTCGGCACAACAATATAAATCAAAATTAACAAGTCAAATACCAGTTTTTGTTAACATATTATATTAAAATATTTGATAAAATTCTGTTCTCATTCCTGCTATTAACTATTCTGGTTTGTTTGGTTTGGTACCCAGGAGCTTGAGCATGCTGTGCAAGGACTCTATCACTGAGCCACATCTTCATCCCTTGCAGCAACTGTTTCCAGTACCCAAAAGCATCTTACCTTCTTGAAGTTTGAGTTTTTATGCCTATATTTCTAAATCTTCTATGGACTTTCCTAGTTCTGTTTATACGTGCTTAACCCAGCTTCTACCACCTGATCCTATGGTCCATCTAATACAAAAGTAAAAACATTAAAAGTCTTTGTTTAAACAACTTTGATCTCTTCCTAAGAGAACAGAATACCTTTCTTCTGTAACCAAAAAAAGGGGGGATGTATAATTTTTAGATTGCTAGCACTTGCAATAATACAGATCTCTCAAAATTCTGCCTACAAATACAAAACAGTACCACCTATTATGTTAGTGACCCTTCAAGAATAAATGATTTCAGGTGATTAATAGGCATGCATTGATTTGAATAAAGTCACTTGTCCAACAAGCCTGTAAAAGAACCAAATGTCAGAGCTGAAGAGCTGGATCAACAGTTAAAAGCACTGGCTGCTCTTTTAGAGGACCCAGGTTCAATTCTCAGCACCCATATGGCAGCTCATAACTGTCTGTAACTCCAGTTTCAGAGGATCAGACACCATCACACATGCATACATATAGGCAAAACACCAATGCACACAAAATGAAAATAAACAAATCGTTAAAAATAGTACCAAATATCAACTATCTCTCTGGTAAAATCTCAGAGCACTAGCAATACCATGGCAGGAAATTAAGTCTTCATCATCTAGATTTAGCATATTGTTACAAAAGGTTTTGTAATCTAACAGTGTTTCAGGTTAAAAAAACAAACTTCTAGTTACAACTGTCTATTGATATATGGTTATTATTTTGTATAAAAACAATGTTGGTTTACATATGTGCAAATAAGTCATATTTTAAGATTCCAAATTTGCACAAATGCTGAACAAATTCCATCCTATTCTTACACAGTGAGCGCCACTGGGAGCTTTTGAAAGCAAACAACTCTTGATATGTTTCTCAGAAGTGGATATGATGTTTATCATTGAAAATGGTTGCTATCATGACCAGCCTGTTGGCTCTAAATACTTTTAGTTCCTTCCACAGAATCTAGTATTTGCTCTTGCCAAATGTCCTTACTCCCTGATTTGATGTGATTGCTGCACTAGTTCCATACTTTCAAAATCAAGTTACAAAACTCCAGCTCAAAGTAACTTAAGTAAAACAGTGGAGGTTTAGCTAATGCTCACTAATACGCCTGAGAAGTTAGGGGAATTTTAAAACCCAAGTTTCACTGTGTCCAGAGACTCCTTGCCTTCATTTTGTGGGAAAATTTTCTCACAAATGGTGACAGCAGTAATAACAGCTGTCAGTTCTAGGCTGACATCATACTAACAGCTAGGATGCTTGGTCTTGTATTTTCTAATCTATTACATATGTTGTGATAATTCTCTCTCCAATTACTGGCCAGTAGAGATACTGGTTGGATTGGCTGGGTCTTACTAACAATGTTTACCAACTTCTGCACCAAACCAAAGGATTTCATGATCAGAAAGGAGAGCATGACAGAGAAGCTCAAACGCACCTGGCAAACTTGACCTACTGTAGGCCACAATTAAGTCTGCCTCAACTAATGCCACACTGAGGAGATATTAATATCAATAAGGAGAATGCATAATCATTTATGAAACATATCTCTCCATAATTTTTTTTGTATACCATGTCAAGTATTATTGTTCGTATGTGGACATTGATGCTGGCAGATCACTCATGGTCATAGCCACATACCTCTTTCAGTTATGAGAACTCACCAACTTGCTTATAAAATTTCATTTGACTAATCAATTTCTATTTT
>JAQHUG010000068.1:7060515-7081338 GCA_028555095.1 Dicrostonyx torquatus | reverse complement strand
GTGTCAGAAAGGGAAGATATAGCTCATTAATATCAACTTTCATTAAGCCTAATACTGACTAGAAAAAATAATGAATCAATTACTGTTGGTGGAGTCTTTACTATTCCCTCTATGGCCATGAAAAATGCCAGGATCAAAGGTTTGGGTAGCACCAGTCTGCTGGCTGCTCACCAATACTGGTACCTGCTCAAACAAATAGTATTCTGATCCTCATCACCACTTCGGGGGAAGGGGATGGGGAAATTGCCCTGCTGTTTCCTGAGGCATGAAGTTGTGATTCTTATGTAAGAGTGGAAGGTCTGGAAGATGCTGGCCATCTTGCTCTGAAAATGTCTCCTTGCTTGCTTACAAACTCTCCACACATTTTGAACAATAAAGCAATTTTAATAGAAATATAAATAAGGGGAGAGGGAAGGAGAGAGGGAGAGAACTGAAGGAGTGCATCCAAACTTCTGCTTTCCACAGAAGACATTAACAAACTTTCTAGAGGCAAAAAGTTGCAAAACAAGTCCACAACTTTGAAATGAGAAGAAACATCATGGTTTATTTCCTGCTAGAGAACCGTTGACCACATTTCATGAGAAGGAACAGAAGAGGAAAAATATGGGAGAATAACAAGATACATTTAAGGATATTTTGGTGAATTGATAAAGCCTCTTACCCATTGGGAATTGTTTTTCTACTCTATGCTTTATTTTTTATTTATTCTTTTGTTTCTGAAATTAAGATAAATGGATGCTTTCTCCCTTACTTCACCTCATCCCAAATTCTCTCATCCCTATGAAAAGAGCTATTTTGGCTCCTCTTATTTCTGCTTTCCATCTCTGTGATAATCCTCAAAGCCAACAGCCATGAAACCATGAGTCCTACAAAAACTAGCAGGCCATTAGCTAACAGAGGAAAAAAAAAAAAGTTTTATTGAGTCCCAAATGCCCCATCCTTTCACAAAAGATACTAGCTGACTATTCTGGATGTTTTCTAAATAGGTCCATTCTTTGAATTTATGTTCATTTAACCTAACTCAAAGATTATAGTGCAAGCAACCATATTCCTACTATATTCCTACTGTGAAAAAAAACTGAAATGTATGCCCTGGCAATGCTGAAGCATGCATAGGCAGCTCATATATGGTGGTTCTGTTGAACTTGTACATATTGGATCTCATGGTCTAAGTTGATGAGGATGACTGACCATGTCTCTTCCTCAAGAGGACACCAGATCTCATACAAATGGTTGTGAGCTACCATGTAGTTGCTGAGAATTGAACTCAGAACCTTTGGAAGAGGAGGCAGTGTTCTTAACCACTGAGCCATCTCTCCAGTCCCCCATTCCTACTGTAACTTTGCCATATTCCTACTGTATCCCTATCATACCCCTACTGCATTCCTACAGTATTACTGGTGTATTTGTCACAATCAAGACAATTGTTTAATATCGTGTCTTCTGAAGATAGTAAGGTGACTCAGAACTAACATGAGGCTCAAAAGAAAATCACTTGAGAATGAGTTAGTTACAGTGAAGTTTGAAAAAGTACCAATACATTCCATAAAACACATAATAAGACCATACACACCATGTGCAAAGTTGTGTTCATATCTGTGAACGAGGTGAAAGGTTTGTGCAACCTCTCACATACAGCTGAGGTAGAGGCTATATCAAACAGGAAGAGAAAACTAAGGCATATTTCAACAAAGACAGACTCTGGGCAACTTTCAGGACACTAATGTGGGTAAGGGGCTTGGGGGAATCCTTGCCCAGTAGGATAGCAGCAAAAGTCACAATGACCAGACAAGGAACACCATGGCAAAATCTTCATGTCATGGATAATTTATACCTTATAAAACTACTCCACGAAATCACTAAGCAAATAGTAAACACAGCAACAGCACCCCAGAGAAAGGGAGGTCTTGGATTCCAAAGTCAATATATACATATGTGTGTGTTTAGTTTTTTTAAAAAAATAAATACATGATGAAACAGGAAAGTATGAACCAATCACAAGGAAGAAAATATAGTCTGTGGGTAGGTTCCTGATGGAACCAGCAGTTGGTCCTACTAGACAAAGACTTTAAACTTGTTACAATAAATATGCACAAAGACCTAAAGAAACAATGCCTAAGGAGTTCAAGAAAATAATAAAAAATGATGTCTTGCCAGATAAAATCAATTTTAAAAGAATCAGAAGAAAGCTACATAGTGGAAAAATCAGATCTAAAGTGATTATGGGGATCAGCCACCGATTGAGCTACCACCAATGAACATTTAGGTCAATTGACATTTTCAAGTCTAGGGTACAGAAAAGGAAAGAAGAGAAAAGAATTAAGCAAACCTCAGTACCTATTGGATATTGTTGAACATACAGCCATAATTGTAATGAAATTCACAGAAGAGAGTTAGGTTAAAAGTAGAAGAGGAAAATATTTGAAGAAATAGTGAAAAGATTTACCCAGATTTACTCAAAAATCACTTGTCTAAGGCCAGTTAGATTATAGTTGGCAAGAGATACAGAAAACTAAGTTTTATCTGTTAGTACAAACCATATAAAATGGGTAATCGTTTGAGTTAGTCACTCTTAAGGTGCATGCTAGCATTTGGTGTTACAGATGATCTACCCTGCTTGCCAAGGGATACACAGTAGGTCACATTTCTGGAGATTATATTTGTTTCACTTGAGTAGCTGGCTGGGCCAATGACCATGGGACTAAGGCAAAAAAAAAAAAAGGAAGAGTAAGCAGACATCCAACATTCAAGAAGTTTACTGCTTGAGAGGCTACCTTTCTAAGTCCATTGCATTGCTGGCTTCCATCCAACCACTGGTGTGCGTGCGAATCTTAAAGTGAAGCCATGCCTTTAAACCACATATCTGATTTTAAACATAATCGATGTGATCAATACATGGTACTGAACAGCTGCCCTAGAAATGCAAAGTTGACTTTAAGCCTCATAAACCTTTTATACTGGTCTTCCAGGTATAATCTGACTCTAGCACTTTTTCCAACCCTGCAGAAAGAATGGAAGAAAAAGAGAGAGAGAGAGAGAGAGAGAGAGAGAGAGACTCCTTTTTTATATAGAAGAGAACTGAAAATCCCTTGATTTCCCTTCACACTATCTAAGCATGCTTGTTTGCCCTTTATCCTCTGTGTTGGAGTGTACTGCACTGAGTTCAAATGCTCAGACATAGTTTTATTTGCCTCCAATCTTTGAGCAGTGAAAGTCTAATTTTGCCTGTTAAACTTATAATCCTGTCAGCCTAATCCTTTTCCTTTTTTTATTATTATTATTGTTAAAAGAAGAATTTACATTTACTCCCCTTGTTCCCTGCCCTCCAGCTCCCCCACTACCCCACTACCCTCCCCCTGCTTCTTTAAGATGGGGTAGGATACCCTGCCCTATGGGAAGCCCAAGGCCCTCCCCCCTCCATCTCGGTCTAGGAAGATGTGCATCCATATAGAATAAGTTCCCAAAAAGCCAATACATGCAGAAGAGCTAGGTCCCGGTGCCATTATCATTGGTTTCTCAGTCAGTCCCCACTGGCAGTCACATTCAGAGAGTCCAGTTAGGTCATATGCTCATTCAGTCTTGAACCTAATCCTTTTCTATTAGAAAGTCAAATGTAATGTTTTCTTTGTCTCCCTCTTTTTCAACGGAGTAAATAAATTCTTAGGAGAACTATTTATCTGAGAGAGGAAACGAAACGAATGACGGTTCAGCTACCCAGAGATCACTGCTCTCCCCTAAGTCTCTTGATCACCAGAGACATGTGATGGCCTTTCCTTGTTCTCAATACCCCTAGGTTTCATTCTTCACTCAGAAGTCTGGCGACATTTCCTCTTGCATGCTCATTTGCTAAAAAGCTGGATGCATCCTTCCTTCAAAATACGACAGATCTTGCCCAACTCTAGGATTTCCCTTCTCTGGATCCTGAGAAGCAATGCTTTTTTGTTGGTTCTTTGAAGACTACTTGAGTTTGACCATTGCTGTTCATAAAATCTTGTTAAATAAGATTCATAGCCCCAGTTGCTCTCAATTATGAGCCTAAGCATCGTTTCTACTTGGTTTTAAATTCCACATAGTAAGGATTTGATTTCATGGAAAACTTTATGTAGTTCAGTGACCCCATGATGCTCTGTCCCTCTCGTTAAATGTGAGTCTTCCTAAAGATAGGACTCTGTTCATCTCAGTATTTTACAAGCCGGCATTTGTTTACTATGTAAGCACGAAAATGTTTTTTTCTTTAAGAAAGTATCTGTCCACCTCACAAGAGGATGAATTTGACCCTTGGAGGTAATAAGGGGTAAAAATCTAATCCCAAATAAACCTGTAAGTTTTGTTGCTTTCAGCAAAGGAACAGAAATAGGCATGTGCCCAGTGGGAGGCTGACCTATGAAGCACGAAGATACCTTTGAGCTGCACAGGAAGCAGAGAGCACAGAGAGCACAGGGGCAGACATTCAAAGAAAATATGCGTGACTTGATTTTTCCTAAGGGGAGAGACCATTTTATAATCAGTTTTATTACCTTACATAACATATTATATGTTTCTTATGAAAAGATTTCTTTTTCACATTCAAACTGACACTCTTATGATCTGATGAAGTAGTTATTAACATCCTGATATGGAGAAACATTCCACTTTAGTCCAGAACTGAGGTTTCTGTATCATTTGAATCATCCTACAGAAGCTTGCACCTCCGTGGGCGCTAGAGAAAAAAAAGAAAAAAAAAAAGAATTTGTTGACTAACACTCCTCCTGGGGAAAGAAAAAGCAGAGTACATAGTAATTATCTTCTCTCTTTTAAAAATGGAACTACTTTTACCCTTTTAGGTCCTCAGCACCACAAAGTTCACAACGCTCTCCAGGAGACTTGGAAATATGTTACGATCAAAAACAGAAATAAAATAGAATACTGTTTTCACTTTATAGGCATTCAAAAGAGATATAGAGAAAAGAGGACAATTTTTTTTGGACACAAAATTTGAAAAATCTTAGATTTATTGAAGGTTTAACATGTGCTAAGCGATATTCTACAGTTTCCTGTACAGAGCCCATTTGGTTCAGACCACTATTAGACTGACAATATCACTAACTACCTTTCGACAGATTTATGAACAGAGAAGCACCTGGGTCATGGTTATCCAAAGTGTATATGGTAGAGTTGAAAACCTTAGTGTGTTGTCATCATTCAGTCCTGCACGCCATGTCTTCGCCACTTTCAGGCAATGAGCTTCAATGTGTCAAACTGGAGTTCAACTCCCTTGTTCACACTGAGCTATTGATGACCTTTGAAATGGAAAACCAAGATTTGACTAAACTATGATGGAAAATGAAGAGTCACTTCTGGACAAACCCGTCCTTATTAGCAAGGACTTACATTCTCTCCAGCAATGATAGTAGGATCTGAATGTTCAAAAACCAATACAAACAGTCCCTAGTTACAAACTGAAAACTGAGATCCAAATTCAGGTAAAATCACATGGCTAAGTTATTGCTGCTTCCTACAGATTACTAGAGAAAGGCGACTGAAGATTTATTTTATCAAAATGTTATTTGTCAAGCTGGGCAGTGGGGGCACACACCTTTAATCCCACTTGGGAGGCAGAGGCAGGAGGATCTCTGTGAGTTCGAGGCCAGGCTGGTGTACAGGAGCTAGTTCCAGAACAGGCTTCAAAGCTACAGAGAAACCATGTCTCAAAAAACCAAAAAAGAAAAAAATTATATTTGTCCATTTTGTGGCCACAATATTGTTTATCATTTGTCAAGAAAATTGGATAAACTATAAATGCGTATGAGAAGGACCTATATTAGCTCAGTGATTGATGTAGTTCAATGAGTACCTTTGAACAGGTGTCTCATTTAGGGAAAAGAAGAGACCTGTGAGTTCATTTTCCTGCTCGAAGAAACAGAAAAGAGCTGAACTCTCCAGCTTAAACTCATTCAACTGCACAGTTATAGGATTGGGATATGGCCCAACCTGGCTCTCTTTCACCCCTGCATCTAGAATGTCTTAGTGCTTGGCTGTTTATGGAGTATTGTCCTATCTGCTTATTTTATACTATTCATATAGCAAGGCTCAAGCAAAGATGGTGTGTAGTCTGCCTTCAAAATCAGAATGTCTAAAGACTGGAAAAGTAGAGATTGTACAGCTGGTAAAAGTGCTTTTCATGCAAGCCTGGGTTTAATACCTGTAATCCATAATGGAAGAACAAATTGACTACTGAAGATGTACATGCATGTGCACATGTACACACAGACACACATGTGCACTCACACACACTACATCCATTATCATTCTTCTTTTCCCTCTGCCACTCCCTCCCCTCACACTCACTCTCTCACAAACACACAGGAGAAAAAGAGAGAGAGAGAGAGAGAGAGAGAGAGAGAGAGAGAGAGAGAGAGAGAGAGAGAATTTAATTCATCCAGAACTTACTGAACTATGTATTCCACCAGACTGGCCTTGAACTCATAAACTTCCTATCTCCTCTTCCCAAATACTCAGAGTAGAGGCATTCTCCACCACACCTGGCCTCTCATAACTCACTGAAAAGCAAATCTTCCTCCTCTGAAATTTGTACATCAGTCCTGAGAGCTGAGCAAGAGCTTAGCTCCTGGGGGAGTGTAAGCCAAAGCACTCAGATAAGCCAGGCTCAGATTTCTATTTGAGATGATAAATGCACATTGTTTTGAGCTGTTATCTTGGGCCTTCATTGTCACACAGCAATGAATAACCAATACCCATACCAAGTGTTGTGCAGACATATTCTCATTTAATGCTAACACCTGCTCTGTAATGCAGGCGTCATTGAGTTTACTTAAGGAGCAGTCCAGCAGTCCCGGGAGTGACCTTTGCCTGCTTTCAGAACCCATGCTTCTTTTTAACCACTTTTTATTGACTCATTTTTTAATAATACTTTTTGGCTTATGGCAAACAAAATAAGCATTGCTGAAATAATTCAGTAAATTGGGCTCAGTCTGATTTTGAACCATGCTATTGGCCTTCAAGCAGAGCTCAGGAAGCTGAATAAATCTGTTAGCAAGACACCAGTTCTACAAACATATATGCTGTAGGCAATAGGATCTAAGGTTTTTATAAATATCAAATTATAGCCCCCAAGTCTGAGTTCTTTGTTCTAACCTCCTCATTATTGCTGTCATTTATTTTTGGAACACTGTCTTTAAAATAAAAAGTCCCTCACGGTACTTAAGTTAATTCATGGCTTTAAGTCAGTGAGGGTAATCAGCCATCACCCACTCACTCTCATCTTCAAACAGGATTTCGGTCAACAAACTGGTGGTCATGTGACTCTTGGCCCTTGACCCTGGACCCAGAAACTTTTCTGTCTCATCCTTGGAAATAGCTGAAGTCAAGAGACAGTTAATGATCCATGCCAAACCACTAGAAAAAGCCTCAGAGCCCATTTAAACTTGCAGCCAATCCTGAAGGCAGACATGAAAGAAGAGATTTATAACTACTCCAGATATAGCTCAGACCTCAAAAACCAATTTCTTGACAAAGTCCCTTCATTCTGCCATTTTGAAATAATTAGTGACTTTCACTCAATGGCATATTAAATTTTTATCTCTGGTTACTGTAGCAAATTGAGAACAAAATGAAAATCATTAATCCCAGCAATGAAGATGTCAGTTGTCTTGGGTTTAGACACATTCCATTGGAACATGTTATTAAAATGATTAAGTGTGTTTAAAAGTTTAGACATTTATCTATCATTCCTCTTAGAATCAGTCTATCAATAGTGAAACCATCACTAATTTTAAAATAGGTATATTTGGTAATAAAAATGTCTTGGGTCTCACTAATGACCTAAAAGAGAAATATGAGCATAGCATTGGATAAAAATAACTTGGGAGGAAAGACATTTTATTTCTCCATTACTATGTTGGTGAGCATGCAATGATTTCAGTTTCATTGTGATATTTCCACATATTTGTACACACACAAATGTTTGGCTGAGGGCTGCTCGTTTGTTTCCCAGATACCCAAACTCCAAAAAAAATTACATAGAAATCTGTATTAACTGAAATATTGTTTGGCCAATAGTTTAAGCGTATTTCTGGATAACACTTATATCTTAAAAATAACCCATTTTTATTAATCTGTGTATCATCACATGACTGTGGCTTACCCGTAAGGTTCTGGTGGACCCTAGCGCAGAGATATCTATCTCCTGAGGACAGCTACATGGCTTCTTACTGACTCCACCTACTTTTTCCTCCTCTATCTACTCCCACCTTGCCTTATTCTGCCATGCCACAGGCCAAAACAGCTTTATCCATTAATCAATGAAAGCAACACATAGACAGAAGGACCTCCCACACCACACACACACACATACACACACACACACATACACACACACACACACACACACACACACACACACTTTCACTTTACACTTATCAGCTCAGTGGCTTTGCCCTGATAGCCGGTCCACTTCTGAAGTAGTTTTCTACTTTCAGGAAATATATCATCCATCACCCTTTTTTGGTACCTCCCCCACTTCTACCCTTCAGAACTCTCTTCCCTTCCTATTGTCCCATTGCTAGTTTATATCATATAAATATAGAGAAAAAGGGCAGGGGAGACAGAGACAGTAAGACAAAGAAAGAGGCTGTGTTCTAGTAAAAACTACACGTGAGTGAAAACAGGTAATATCTTCTTTTCTAACTCTGGATTACTTTATTAATATAATAACCTCCAATGACACTCATTTTTCTGCAAATATTTCAATTTAATTCTCTCTGGGTTCAGATATTCAATTATGTCTAATAGTTTGTGTTTATAGAAGTTGAATCCTTATCTTTTCTATATGGTTATTACAGCAATAACAAGAGCATGCATATATATCTGAAGTATGCTGACTTAGAATCCTTTAGTTACTAACGAGAAGTGTTATAGTTGGGTTATATGTTAATTATACTTTAAAATTTTTTATAACTCCATATGAGTTTTCACAGACAAATCATTCATCAGCAATACAGAAGTGTGTCTCTTTCACGACATCCTCACAAGCCTTTGTTTTCTCTTTTAAACTAACTTTCGTGTGTGTGTGTGTGTGTGTGTGTGTGTGTGTGTGTGTGTGTGTGTGTACTTCCTTAGCTGTATGTACAGAACAAGGAGGCCAGCAGAAGGCAGAAGATCCTATGGAACTGGCTAGAGTTACAGATTTTTGTAAACCACTGGATGTGAATGTTAGGAACCAAATTCTAGATTGATGCAGGAAGAAGAAGTGCTCTCATGACCTGAGCCACCTCTACAGCCTCTTATTGATTTTCCTAATGATAACAATTGTCTCTGGAATGAATCTGAACCCTCAAAGCATTTTGTTTTGTACATTTCCCTGGTGTTGCTCACTTTTCCAAATATGTATTGGTCATTTAATTTCTTTACTGGAGAACTATTTGTCAAATTCATTATCCTATTTATTTAATGGATGATTTGTGCTATGTTTGACTCAATTCAAGGAATGTTTTGTCCATTCAAGGCAGCAGTTCATGGTTGGGTATATATTCGTGATAATTTCCATTAGGTGGAAAAGGAGCTTTTTTGTTTCTTGCAATTTCATTTATCAGTTCTCAAGGTTATTTCCTCTGCTATTAGAATCCTTTTCAGAAAGGGCCTGCCTATACCTGGATCTTCAAATAATTTTTTCTGTTTTTCTATAGCATTTTCAGATCTTAGAGTATTTGACCCATTTCAAACTTATTTTTGTTCAAGGTAAGATATACATATCCAAGTTTTATTTTATACATGAAAATTAAGTTTTCTCAGCACTATTGTCTTCTTTTTCAAGGTAATTTTTCAAAGATGACTTGGCAATAAATACGTGGGGTTATTTTGAGATCCTCTATTCTGTCCCACTGACCTATGTATGTGTGTTTGTGAGACACTTTGTTGTTGTTGTTAATGAGCCCATAAATTAAAAAGTTTCATTATATCTCTATGCATGAATGTCATATATTTTGTTAATATTAGCTCCCTCATTATATGATCTTGCTTCCATGCCCCTGATTAGCCTATGTCTTCTCCCCAAAAATTTCTGTTCTGTCCTGTATATTTGCGACAGATATATGTCCAACATATGAGACACATTTATGTCCTACATATGACATGTGTCATACATTAAGACAAAACACCCCACATTTGTTTTTCTGAGTCTGGCCTATTTTGTTTAGCATGATGCTTTCTGGTTCTATCTGTTCTCTTATAAATGGCAGACTCCTAGTCTCTTTGTTTTAAACATATTAATTGTGATATAGGGTCTTGCTGTATTGCCCAGACTGGACTAAAACTTGTGATCCTCCTACCTCTGACTCCCAGCCAGGATTGCAAGGTAGTATCCCAAGCCCCAACTCCTTTTTTCAATGATAGATGCTCTGATTGGTGTGAGATGGAGTCTCAGTGTAATTTTACTTCCATTTCTCTATGGCTAAAGGCATTAAAGTTTCCTCGTGTATGTATTGGCCATTCACACTTCTACTGAAAACTCTTTGTTCAGTTGATGAGCTCATTCATGATTTAACATTCAGCATTTAATTTCTTTATTTCTTTAGATAGCCTAGATATTCACCCTTGGCTGATATGTAGCAGGCAAATAAGTTCTCTCATTCTGTTGCTGATTTCTTTGTAAATTGTTTCTTTTGCTTGATCATATTGAATATACAATATGAATATGTTAGACAATGAAACTCTGTATTTTGATAAACATAGTACTAAAGTTATTGTAAAGTTTACTTTTGTCATTTTAACAGCCCATTTACGATTCAGTGTGTCTTACAGTTTGTGCCGAGAACGTGTGTGTATGTAAAGAACACACAGGTCTGTGATCAAGACAAGCTAATTATACAGTAGGCCGTGAAAACTAGACTCAGAAGGTCTGAGGATATGGCTCAGGTGAGCAACTGCTCCTTTTCCAGCGAACCTAAGATCAATTTCCAGCCACAACCATTATCGGAGACTCCAGGTGACTCAAAGCCCTCTTCTGGTCTCAATGGTTAAATGAACATATGTAGCATGCACACACACACACACACACACACAGACACACACACACACACACACACGTTTATGTATGTATAAATGAATAAAAATGAAATCCAATCTTTTTTTAAGTAGACTCAGATCTCCTATTGATATCAACAAAACCGAAATTCTCTGCTAAATCTCATTCTTTGTGCTGTGCTAAAATCATCTCATTTGGAGATGAATTTGAAACATAACCACTGATAGAATCTCAATCTTGACATTATTTTTAATTGTATTTCACATAGTACAAGGAGGAAGAAGCGAAAGAGAAATAGATTTATGTTCAAGAGGTATGGATCCTGTTTGGCCATAATGTGATTTGTGCAGTTTTGGGAAATGTTCCTTACCACTCTAACGACAATTCTTCTTGTATTAAGTGACAAGATTCATATTTAAAATCCCTGCTGATGTTTCAGGCAAATTGTGATAAATATAAGGTAGCCTAACCTATTCAAATAATTCAACTTCTGAAAAATAGTGACTAAGTTGGTCCTGTAGGGCACTAGTAACCCAGGCAGTGTCTGTTTCCAAGGACAACAGATATTCATTGCTCATGAACTGCACATTGGCCAATTCACATACACACTAAAATTTGCATATAGTTCCAATATTTGCTATTTCCATGGTTATTTATAAGCATGTTTAGTTTTGTAAAAATTAAGTCACCCAATGAAGATGTTTACAACTGAAGTCAAAGAAGACAATATTCTGGCTTTTCTTTCCAGTTCTCTTATTATAAACAAGTAGCACCTTTGATGCCCTGAATTTTACATTTTTCATGATTATTCTATTTGAAATAGTCCCAGAAAATGGTACTAAAGAACTGTCTACAGTCACTAAGCTTAAGGACAATGCGATGTGCCTTACAGAATGTTTAGTAAGCATTGTTGAGACGTGATTTACAGTCCAGCTCTCCGTGAGTTCAGAGTCAATTAATGCACGTACAGTACATATTAAGGTGCCTTTAAGTAAACACACGTAAACAAGACTGTGTAGTTATAGACTAATACAACTGTTGTAATAAGACCAGTGTTGGAAGAACCCAGTGCTATCATTTCCCCCAGCGAGTCTGCAGAACATTTTTTGAAGAAGTGCTCCTTCTAAGGAAACTTTTAGTAAATCTACAGTAGCCTTTTATTGCCAGACAGTGTTCCAGATGCTCATTGTGGTCACCATGACATAAAATGCACTCAAATATTTAGGCTTCTGCTGTGCTCTTTCTTATTATTATTACACTACAGTCTGTAGTTTCTAAATTTCATCTTCATTTTCTGACTTATTTCCACTTGAATTGAATCTAGGCAGTTCAAGATTTCATTTGATGTTCATTTGGTGTTATAACTATCTTTGAAAATGTCATTTTGCAGGGTCTTTAGTTTCATATCATCCAATATAACAGCCCCATGGAGTACATTCAGTCTACTCAGCACGTGGTCTCTGGGGGTGTCCCAATAGTTTTGACAAAAGTATGTCTTACCATTTTAATAGACTGGAAAACATATCCAGAAAGTAGAATATAGATACGGAAACAATACAACTACAAAGAATTCATTATTTTTCCAATTACAAAGAAAAAAACCCTGAAGCCCAGCAACCTGAACCATCTCTGGACAAGCTGATGAAAAGAAAGCAGAGAAAGGATTGGGGATGTGGCTTTTGGTATTTCACTCCTGTGTTAGCATCTGTTTGGCAGAGTCGCTGCACTTAAGTCCTGTAAGTCCTGAAACTACCACAAACATGTGTGGGAGGGCTTTAGGGAAGCTGACGCTGTAAGTTAAGCATCGCTTACCATACAACAATCTGTACAGGATGTAAGAATGTGTTGGAAAGTTAGCCGATATTTCATTCTCACTGTCATTAGTAACTTGTACTTCTTCCTCAGAAGCAGGGATTCAAGCTGATAGAGGATGAGAGAGCAGGTGGAGTCAAGGAGAAGCCATGTTGCCCAGCCAGAGACAGAAGCCGGACAGAACTTTACCCAGTAAGCCATAACCACATGGCAATACACAGGTTAATGGAGATGGGTTAGTTTAGGATATAAGAGCTAGCTAGCAACACACCTAAGTGATGGGCCAAGCAGTGTTTTAATTAATACAGATTTCTGTGTGATTATTTTGGGAGTCTGGGTGGCCAGGAAATGAACTAGCAGCCTCTGCTGCTCTACAGACATGAATCACAGCTATGTGCTAACCATCGAACACCCACCCCAGCCTACCACTCAGATACTATTAAGCCCACTTTACAGATGAAGAAAGTGAGGTACAGAAAGGTATAATGACTTACTAATGTCACAGTACAAGGAAGCAGCAGAGCAGGGACTTGAAAGCAGGCAGCTGAACAGATAATCGGTGTGTCAGAACGCCCCATTGCTCTCACTATCCTGCCCCGCAAATAGTGGGCCACAAAACCCCTTTTTAAAGTCATCTACTGATTTTTGTGAGTTAAACTTGTACCTGGCCACTTCACTTAAAGGGTTTATCAGTTCCCTACAAAAGGTAGAATTTGGGGGGTCAATGTATACTATCATATAATCTGCAAATAGCAATATTTTGGCTTCATCCTTTCCAACTTGTGTCCCCTTGATCTTTTGTTGTCTTATTGCTGCAGCTAAAACTTCAAGTACTATACTGAACAGATAGGAAGTGAGTGAACAGCCTTGCCTTGTTCCTAATTTTAGTGGAATTGCTTTGAGTTTCTTTCCATTTAGTTTGCTGTTGGTGGTTGGCTTGCTGTATATTGCCTTTATCCCTTTTATCCCTGATCTCTCCAAGACCTTTATCATGAAGGGGTGTTGGATTTTGCCAAAGACCCTTTCCTCTTGCTGGGTTGCCTCAGGAGTGAGGTGCCTAGTCTTGCTGCAACTTGATATACCATGGCTGGCTGGTACACACGGAAGGCCTTCACTTTTCTGAAGGGACAGGAAAGGAAGTAGATATCAAGGAGTCTCAGAGAGGGACTGGAAAGAAAAAAGGGAGGGAGGAGAAATAGTGATCAGGCTGGTAAAAATTTGATTGATTAATTCATAAAAATGTATCACCAGAAGAAAAAAAGTCATTTACAGGGTTGAGGAGATGGCTCCATTGGTAAGAACTCTTGCTAAGCAAGCATGAGGTCCTGGGTTCAGATCTCAAGTACCAATATAAAATGCTGTGCATGACTATGCATGCCTGTGACCCTAGCACTGGGTGGTCTGAAGACCAAAGTAGTTTGCCTTCAGTTCAGCGACAGACCGTATCTCAAGGCAATATAGCAAAAAGGGACAGAAAGAGACACCCAGCATCATGCTTTAGCCTACATATGCATGTGCTTGTGCACACATGACACATACAAGGCATCTGCTACCAATAAATACTGTATACATATTTAAGCTTTACTTAGCCCCTTGAGAGCTGACATGCTTCTTTCTTATATTCCCCATGGTGCCTGAAACGGCCTTTAAAAGGGGGAGTCACTTTCATGAATATGTAAAAATCAAATTTTCCCATAAAATAGATCTGAATACATCTCTGTTGAGATGAAAACACACAGACAGGTGGTGGGATGGGACTGGTCATGGGAAATGCAATAAACACTAGATTAGAAGCCTCGGTTATATTAGCTACATATTAAGTACATTTTCACTAGCTCTTTATTATCCATTTTCTTCTTAACATCAGAGCATGTAATAAAAATGGTAATGAGATGGATTTTTTAAATGCAGCTAGTAAACTGCCTCTGGGGTTTATTTGGAAGAGATTTCAGATCTATATTGAGTACGTACCATATGACACTTAATGAACAATCTATAGCTAATGTGGCAGACTGTGTGGTACGTACCTGGACTTTCCTGACATGAGGAGCAGGCACTCCCTGCTGCTAGGAGCATGGCCAGCTGCAAGTCCTCTGTGCACAGCCCTTACCCAAAATTGCTTGCCACCTGCAAGCTGCACCTGTTACCTCACAGATAGCCTGCAGTTCCTGACTAGAAATGCAGAGATACAAATATTTAGGGCTTTTTTTTTCTTTTTTGGTTGTGAGCCAACCTTTAATGGCTGAGCCATCTCTCTAAACCAAAATATTTGATTCTCCTTTTCAAATTTTTGGATAGGGCTGGAGAAAGACCCAATTGATAAGGTCTTTGTCTTGAAATATGAGAATCTGAAACCCATTCCCAAAGGTTTCATTTTAAAGGCTAGGATTAGTGACATATGCTTAATCGCTGCTGGGGAGGCAGAGACAAGAAGATCTCCGGCTCTCGCCAGTCAACCAATTATCCTAGTATAATAATTGGTGAGCCCCAGACCAGTGAGAGAATTGCCACAAAGGGAAGTAGATAGTGTTTCTGAACATGACACCCAACAGTGTATTCTAGCCTCCACAAATGCATACACACACACACACACACACACACACACACACTGCACAAAATAAATGACAAAAAAAGTTGATCATCATAATTTTCGAGTTCTGTTTGGGTACCAGCTGTGACCTTCACTGAAATTGTCTCAAAGCCCAGTTTCCCCCTGCCATAACCCTGCAAATTTCTCCCTCTTTCCTGAGTCCTCCAAATGCAGTTCCTTTAGCCATACCTCATGTTAGCATCTGCTCCTTGTGGAGGGTAAGCTGGAGGCCCAGGGCATAGTAGTGGACATGGCATGATGACCTGATATCACCTTTGTTTCTCTGTGGCCATGCTCAGTATACTTTCTCCCAGCCAGAAGACTTACACCGTTTAACCTAATGGAAGCAGATAAACCATAGCCAAAGATTCAAGAAGCTTATCTTGCTCTATTGTGTTTCCCATCATTACAATGAAAATATCTCTTTCTAAATAATCCTTAGATCATTTTGCTACAGCATCCACTGCAGGAGCTAACACTGAGTGCTCACAGGGTATCAAGCACCAGGCCAAAGGCTCTGCATTTATTCTTTCATTTAAGCTTCTTCGTGTCTGCATGAGGTTGGTGCTATTACCATTTCATTTCACAGTATGTATTAGAGTGGTAGTTGAGTAACATTGTGAAGGTTACATGGTGACATGTCTCTTTTTGTCTACAGTCTCTTAACATTGCATATGACAAAGAACTATACAAAATTCAATAATGCACTTAAGTGATTTCTATTAAATTCACCATAAAGGAGCACCCGAATTCATCTGAAATATAGTAATATATTACTGATATTTGCATTTGGCCTCCAGACAGTTTTGAAGCATATACACAATTACAAACTGCTTTCAAACCCTCTGCTCTTCTTATGAGGCCATTTCATTCCACCTCAAAATTTACTATTACTTGCCTTAATCTACCTATCTCTCTCTTATGTGAATAACCCTAATTTCTAATGCCCATAAACTCCTTTTCCATACTTTAAAAGTGTGTACAAAGTGAAGAGGAGATCAGGAAAAATGAAAAAGTTCTAAACTGCCAAATGGTGGTAACTTTGGAAAACAGAAACCCAAAAGACTGACACATTGTATTAGTGTGGCCTGACCACATTCTAATGATGGCTACTGCTATTGTCCCTTGACAGACATCTTAGAGAGAGAAGGCAAGTGCTCCCATTATTAAGATTTTTCAGAAATACCTCTGAGAAGGAAATCAAAGTGTAAAAGATAGTCCATGAAATTTTGTTCAGAAAAAAATGTTCAACATAAAAATCACGCCTCATGGTGAGTTAGAAGAAGAAAATGCCACCAAGTTGTAATGGCCCCGACCCTTGGTACCTTTTAACTGAGTGAGTTCACTGAAGGATTTTAAGCAAGCTTCAATGTAAAGGGCAGATGAGTTGATTGTTTTCTTCCTACACTCTAAGATAAAAGAAATGTGAGATGGGAGGAAGAAATGGAGGCGGAAATGCCTTTGGTGCATTAGTTCTGCCAGATGAGCACAGGAGATACGGAAGTAGAGAGACAGTTAGTTACTTTGTGTGTGGCTGACAGTCAAAGGCAATTGAAGTCAGAGCAAATACATGATCTAGGTAGACATTCAATGGTGAGCATGCATCAATGAAAGGAATACAGCTTATCTTCTGGGTAAGTGCTCTACTGTCACAAATGATAAATGGAAAAGCCAGTCTGGAAGAAAGTATAAAAGTAATATAAGAAAAATATCTTCTTTGAATGTACCAAGCTATAGGACACAACAAGGAACCACATGCAATAATAAAAGCAGGTAAATTAGATGACTGATAGCATATGATTGAAAGGGAAATTCCAGAACCAATAAAGAAATCATAGCCAGCAGAAAGCTGGATATAAGAGGATCTGAAGAGATTGATCAGTGGTTAAAAGGACTTACTACTCTTTCAGGGAGCCCCAGCACACTTACCAGCACTGACATGAGGGCTCACAACTATCTGTAACTCCAATTTTAAGAGATACTAGCCCCTCTTCTAGACCCCTTGAGCACTGTATATGCATGATACACAGACATTCATACAAAGAATCACATGTACACATAAAATGAAAATAAGCCTTTAAAAATTATTCTTGAAGAAGAAAGATTGAGTTAATCAGTAGTCATATTAAATACAAGGACATACATAGGAGAAGGGATCAAGGTATAAAGCACTATGTAAGTAATACACACAAAGAGAAATTCAGGGTTCGATTCCCAGTACCCACTTGTTAGCTCACAGCCATTTGTATGTAGTTCTAGTCTTGGGTAATCTGGTGCCTTCTTCTGATCTCTGAGGGCACCAGGCATGCATGTGATACATGCACATACATGCAAGCAAAACATTCATATAAACAAAATAAAATAAATAAATAAGTAAATATAAGTAAATAACACTACCAAGGTAAGAGTATGGAAAGACTGTGTATTCAGTTTGTGACAGCAAGAATCTGCCACCATCACTTGAGTGTTGTCAGAGTAAAGGAAGGCTTTGTGTCTCTTCTTCTCAAGGCTGTTGGCATGGAGAAGCTCTAGGTAGGTCAACTGAAAGTGGAACTTTCTCCACTATTACTTAGTGGTGCACAATTATCTGTCACTAGTTTTTTTTAAAATTGGAAACAGAGATTAGATAAACTGTCCCAAATTAACCAAGCCCTAACCATGTATAACTGACTATTAAAGGTCTTATGGTTAGGCTATCAAGGAACCTTACTAGTGAGAGTCTGATTTTCCTTCAAACTGACTGGTAGATAGTAGGCTGGCTTTCTGGGATGGCTTCTGTATTTAAGAGGTTGTTTTCTTAGATAATTAACATATGCATGAATTGGAGTTCTGTTGTTACATTATGGTGTGTCTGTATATATTGTCTGCCACTCAAAACAGAAAACAAGTTAAATTCCGAACAATTCCTTACTCTTGAGAACCAGTTGAGGGAAGGTCTTCAGTGACCTGTATAGATTGTGTGTGTATATATGCATATATCATGTATATAGATGCATGTATCGTATATACACACAATCGACATACGCATATTCATATACATACATATATATGTATATAATGAGTTGGTACTAATTATATACTATATATGTGATTACAAAGTTAGATAATATTCAATTACATCCTATTTGTCAGAAAATACTAAAATTTGCCATAACTATCAATAAGAACCTTCAGCACATTATTCTAAGATGGTCATTTTCTTGCCCTCTGACTGATGATGGTTAACTAAATCTCATTTATAACAAATGCCTCAGCTTGGAGAAAATATCCAATCATTTTAATCTGAAGCATACTTTATTGACAGGGAAATTATTCTGTATTAAACATAATGTACTTGTTTTTTTCTACCACTAATTGGAATAGATGGTTATTATATAAAATATTATTGTTGTCATCTTAGTGCTCTAGTTGCATCTATATTTATTGTAATCCATATTGTACTTCATTTAATCATGATGAGACTATTGCTAATGGAAAAGAACAAATTAAAATAGTCTTTTCTAACAATGATGGGTGCTGATGGTTCAGTTTGTTTATATTTTTTCCTCTGAATTAGTAACTGCCTCTCTTTTATTTCCCTTTAGATATAGTTTTAAGTCTATGCCAAAAGCCATCAATTTTTTTCCTTATTTATTTGAACAATGTAGCTAAACTCTAGAGTTAAAGTTCCTCCACATTTGTATGCAACTTCAGAAGCACATAAAAGTAGAAACCAGCTATAAATACCGCATTTGTCTCTTCATAGACATATAACATATTCCATCACAAAGTTAGTAAGTAGGTTCTAGTGATTAATTCATAGTTCAGTGTTGAACAGATCTGAATTCTGATTTGCTGTGTGACCTTGGTTGTTACCTACTCAACTGAATCAGTTTTGGTTTTCTGAGTTTCTAAAATGGAGACTAATAATAGCCTTTGCTTGCCTAATGTCATTAGGTGCCTAGTCTAACTAACAAAAGCTATACCGTTTCCTCTGAAATTACATGGTATAGTTGCTCTGCGAAAAAGGTTATTGTGACTCCCCCATCAATTAGGACCATCAGTCACTGAACTTGATTAATTCAGTCCATTTCAAGGCTCTCACAGCTGGTCTGCTTTCAAAAGGGCATCACACCTACATATCAAGGCATGGGCCTCATTAGCAACAGTAAGATAAGCTGTGGTAGATTGTCAGCACCTGAAGCCATAGGCATCCAAACGTGTTTGTTAGCAGCAAACATAGGGGATCAACTCTAAAACTCTCAAAGACATTGTTTCTTTTGTGTTTACTATACCTCTGCCTAGAGAAATATCTGAACATTCTGTTTGAAAGTAACTATATATAGGCATAAATTATTTGGGTTTAGTTTCTTTATTATATGATTATTACAAATATTATGCCTATGATTATATTACTTTAATTTACTAAAATAGCATTTAAAAAGATAAATGACTATCATACTGGGTTTTTTAATTTTTAAGTATTTTAGCAGATTTGTTTATTTGTTTACTGGAGGAGAAGGTAGCGCATGTGTGCCATGGTTTATGTGTAGAGGTCTGAGGACAGCTTAAAGGTGTTGATTTTTCTCCTTCTAATACATGGTTCCCAGGGATCAAATTCAGGTTGTCAGTCTTTTACCCTCTGATTCACCTCTCTGCTCCCACATTGAGTTTTAGCACCTAAAATTTTACATTGAAATTCTTGTCTACAAATCATTGACAGATGTTGCAGTTTGAATATGAAATATCCCACATGGGCTCATGTGTTCAAGCACTTGGTACACAACTGTGTGTGTATTAGTCAACCTTCTATTGCTGTAATTAAATATCTAAGAAATACAAATGCAGGAAGATTGATTTTGACTTGAAGAGTCAGAGGTTTCAGTACATAGCTGTTTCATCCCATTGAGGATGCATGGTAGAATATGGAGGCCCGCCCCCTTTAACCTGAAATGGAAAAGGAGAAGAAAACTACCCTTCTGTAACATGCCATAAATAGCATTGAGAATCACAAGGAAAACAAGGAGCTAGGTCAGAAAATGAGATGCATGAAGCCAAGCACATCTCAAATCAAGTTCATGCTTCCTTATTATAAACTAATTCAAGTAGTCTTTTTTCATATCTCCTTATGCGTGGACATTTTGTAATAAGAAAGATAGAATATTATTTGACTGTTGTTCTTAAAAACAGGAAAATTCATTCTCCATCTAGCTCTCAGTTTAGATTGTCAAAAGTTCTGTTAAGCCAAGGCTTTTTGAGCTTCAATTTCATAAAAGCTAGCTAAGAATCTTATTTTGAGCTATCTGCTCAGTTCAGAACAACCCCCCTTTTGTCCAACCTCTCTGTTTACAGGCAATTAAAACTCTTGGGATCTGATTAAGGCACAGAAAACCAGATAGTCTATCTATTCATATGAATAGAA
>JAQHUG010000068.1:7046965-7058325 GCA_028555095.1 Dicrostonyx torquatus | reverse complement strand
TTTTAAGACAGGGTTTCCCTGTAGTTTTGGAACCTGTCCTGGAAATAGCTCTTGTAGACCAGGCTGGCCTCAAACTTCTTAATTTAACCCATCTCTGTTAATCTGTGCATTTCCAAGTGGCAGTGGCTTACTGGCAAAGTTTCAGCATATCTGACTCTGATGGCAGCTCCATAGCATCTCTCCTTTTTTGCCTTTCTTCTCCCAGCATTTAGTTCAGTTTTCCCCACCTACCTAAGTTCTGCCCTATCAGCAGGTCAAGTCAGTTTCTTTATTCATTAACCAATAAAAGCAACACATACAAAGAAGGACCTCCCACACCATATTACCATTGATTAATAATAAAGTTGTTTCAGCCAATGGCTTAGCCAAGTTGGTAGATACAGAGAGATAAAGTAGACAGTCAAGGAGACACCATGAGCTACCAGAGGAGATAGATGCCAGATCCGTACCAGTAAGCCACAGCCTTGTGCCGATACATAGATTACTAGAAGTGGGTTGATTCAAGGTGTAAGAACTAACTAGAATTATGCCTGAGTCATTGGCCAGATAACGTTGTAATTAATATAGTTTCTGTGTGATTATTCATGTCCGAGCAGTCGGAAAATAAATAAGCAGTCTCTGCCTACATCCTAGTTCTGATAATTTCATTATATAAGGGGGGAAACTCAAGAGAGTCAATTCCTACACTGGAGTTGTAATGAACATAGAAAATCACAGTGGGTTTTTTTTAATATTAAAAACTCCACTCTCAGTATCAATTTCTATATTAGTTTATTTTTCTGTTGCCATGATAAAATGCTGACCAAAACAAGCTGGGACAAGGAAACAGCTTATTAGACTGGCATAGCCATGTTACAGTCCATGATACAGGGAAGTTAGAACAGGAGCTCAGTCAGTAACCTGAAGGCAGGAACTGAAGCAGAGACCATAGAGGAGTGCTGCTTAATGGCTCATTTCCCTGACTTCTGCAGTCTGTTTCCTTATACAGCTCAGGCCCACCTGCCCACATAGGCTGGAACCTTCTGTATCAATTATCAGTTAAGAAAACACCCCACAAACATGTCTAAGGGCTAATGTGATTTAGAAAATTCTATAATAGAAGTTCTCTCTGGTGTGTCAGGTTGACAGCTGAAGCTAACCATGACAGTATATATATATATATATATATATATATATATATATCACACATATATACAGTAACATATATAATACATATATGTGTAATTGCTATTGTTTTCATGCTTTAAAGTGGAAAATTGCTTTTGTTTAATAAAGAAGCAGCATAGTATATATGAAGAATTTTAATATTACAGAATTGAATTTAAAAATCTAGTATTTATTCTTTCTGCAAAATTGGGCTTATTACTTCACCTCTGGTTATTTTTCTGAAAAGTAGGATGTATGAACTGAGTTTATGGGGTACTTTGAAATGTCATTAGTAGATAGATAGATGATAGATAGGTAGATAGATAGATAGATTGATTGATTGATTGATTGATAGATATTGCATAACATGTTATATGATAAATATTAATGCAGATTATAATATTAATTCCTTTAAAATTTATTTTTAAAATTCCAGATACTACAATATTTCCCTAAAACCTCACAGCCCAGCTCAGTTGTGCAAATGTGTGCACCACATTATTTGAAGTGTTTGAAGCTGCAAAATGTGAGGAGAGAAAAGCTGACCTCCTAAAACTCCTTTCAGTATCTCTACTTCCATTTCTATTCTCATATTCAGGAAAGGGAAATGAAAGTATTATAAATTCAAAGAGAAAATAATACTGTTTTTTTTTCCTTTATCAGCTTACATTTGCAGCACTCTTTCAAAGTTAAAGTAAGAGTCAGCATTTCAATGCATGATTTTTTTTATTCCTACTGACCTAATGGCAAAAAAAACCTTTTTTTCTATTTATGAAGTAAAATGCTAATCCTGATAAGATTATCTTCATTGGTCTACATCTTACCTCCATTTCTTATTAACATGCATAAAACCAGGACCTTTCTCCATCACTGCATAACCCAGATGTGGGGGTGCAGGCCAGTGATATCATGTCACCCTCACCTACAAAATTAATTGGAAAGCCTAGAAAACATGATGCAACACATCCTGACTCAGAAAGATAGAAAAAGAGGAAGGGAAAAGAGAGATAGAGGTGAAGATAGAAAGGGAGAGGGATAAGCATAGCCTGCATCTAGTTTCTGCGTATATACCCAGCACTGACAACTCCACATACAACAAGCTATTTAATATCTAATAAGTAAATGACTCGTGTGCAAGGCAGCGTGTCAGATACGTTACAAGCTCCATCTGTTCCTCTCATAGCAGCTGACTATAGTGCTCACAACACAGCGATGTATCCTTTCTCTCACGCCCCACTTGAGAGGAGTGCCTACTTACCTACCACCACAGGATGAATGCTTTCTCTTTCTTCCAGGAAGGACTATGCTGACATGTTGTTGACAAGCCTTTCCAGTAAATGATTCAACAATGTCAGGTAATCAACTTTCATGCATGGCAATAGTTGGTATCCCTCTTAATTAAACTCCTGCCTTTCCTGCTTCCTTCTTTCTTTCCCTGAGTTCTGCTTGATGAGTCCTCAAGTAGCAGCACATAACCATTTTCTATTCATTTTGCATTCAACCATAGCTCTTCCTCTTACCTCTTTTTCCTCCCCCACCCCTTCGCCTCTCCCTCTCACCTTTGGAAGGAGCACATAACCTTTTACTTCAGCCTTTGTTTACTAGGAGAACACAGCATGGCATTGGCAATATTGAAAGGATGAAGTTTGACAACCAGAGTGAGTGATTTGAGTCAGAACATACCTTGAAATGGCTATATGACATCTAGAGAATCCTTTAGCCATTTAAGATCTAAATTTTACCTCTTTATTCATGAGTGCTCATTGAAAAGGTATTCTAAGCAAAGCATGGTGCTAGACATTATGATGAATATTTAAAGAGACTTTGGTCTTGGCTCTTGGGGACTTTACGTATTAAGGAATAACAGATATGTATACCTTACCCAATGTATAAGATCTCACATGTAAGATAAGAATTTCCCCTGTATCTCAATGTGTCAGTGGTTTAAAACTCAAACCTCATACATTTCAGATACACCTCAAATTTTTAGTCTTCAAAAAATTTTAGATTACTCACATGAATGGACCAGTATCATAATATAGACTAGCTTGAATTCTGAATAACAATTTCCTAAAATAATATATTTCCTGTATTATTTAAAACTAATGAATTCCCAAGTCATGCCTAATACAACCACACTTAGAAGCATATTCTAACGAAAACAATTGAGGGTATATGCAAAAATCCATTCACATGAATTCTTTTCCTTTAACTCTTTATTGACTTTTTTGGGTTTCACAAAGATCCTGCTCCTTCACCTCCGCCCTCTGTCTTTGCAACCTTTCCCCAAAGATAAAATAAGAATAAAATTTAAAAGGAAAATCTCAGTATGGAAGCTGTAATGTGGCCCAGTGGGTCACACAGTATACCCTTCAGACCATACATCTTACTTGAAATTGTTCAATGCAATGAGTCATTGACCTGTCTTGAAGCTTCCAGTTTCTGCTACAGTGTTGGTACTGAGCCTCCCCGGGACTCCTCCTGGATATCCTGCTGTTGTCCTGTGTCATAGAGATCCCTCAACATTAGGTCTATGGTACTGGCCCTTTCACATGCTACAGCAGATCATAGATGGAGTTCAAAGTGAATGATTTGATGTTGGGATGGGCCAACTCATAGCCCTGGTTCTGGGCCTGGGTGGTTGCTGGGTTGGTCAGCCCACAGCACTCCCTCATCCTCTATACCAGGGAAAGCTCTCCAGCAACATCCTGGCTAGCTCATTCCAGGCAGTAAACCGCAAAGGGCAGGGCTAGTTTTCCTGCTCTCACACCCCCTTAGTCAGCTCACCTACATCTATACAGCCAACCAGATGAGCTGCAGGGCCACTTCTGCTCTCATGACCTCAAAGACAGCTCTCCCACCTGCCACAGGCAGCGAGCACCAAAGGAGGGTCTTCTCTCCCTTGCTCAGGCCACCATCATATGACAGACGAGGAGTGGGGCCAGATGTCTCGTGCTCATGTTCTCCTAGCCAACTCATCCATGCCCTGTCAATCAGGTCAGCTCCACTGCGCTATCCAGACTAGGTGCAGACTAGGCCCCCTCTCCCAGTTGCTGCATTGGGTAAAGGGCAGGGTCAGCTCTCTTGCCTGCTGCAGGTGGCAAGGGGGGAGAGAGGAGGGCATCTCTCCCTCACCCTCCCCACCATATAGCAGATTCGCCTGCACCAGCAGGGTCAGCACTACTGCGCTGCCCAGGCAACGTGCAAGGCCTGTGCTGACATTGGTGAGGAACAGGGCCAGCTCCTCTATTCTAAAGACCCAGGGACCAGCTCTCCAAGCTACCACAGGTGGTAAGGGGAGAGGGCATCTCCCCCTCACTCACCCCTCTCTATGGCAAATAAGGATCAGGGCCATGTTCCCCAGGCTCACAGCTGGGCCCCTGCCCACAAGGTAAGCACTATTATACTGCCCAGATGAGGTGTGGGGCCTGCTATTCCTAGTGCTGTAGTTGCTAAGGGGCTGTCTCCGTTCTTATGCCTGCCTCAGGTGGTGAAGTGTGAGGGGGGAAGGATATCTTTCCCTTGCCCATGCCACCACATGGCAGACAAGGAAAGTTGGCACCCATTCTTCTTTATCACACTCTCAGGACCAGTTCACCGGCAACTCCATTAACAGGGTCAGCTCTGCCATGCTGCTCAGGCAAGGTACAGGCCCTGCTCTCTCAAGTGTTGTAGCTGGTGAGGGGCAGGGCCAATTCTGTGCCCTAATCCCTCTCAGCCTTCAGAGGTAACAGGAGACATGGCCATCAACACAGACCATGACTATAGCAAGACCAGGGCTGCAGACAAAGTCTTTGACAGCAGGCCAGGCCAGAGCGTCACCATGACCCTGGAGGGCAAGCAGGTCACTCAACTCAGCCCATTTCTCAGTGCTCCCACCTCTTTGAATCTGCCCCTCTCCACAGGACATGAACCATTCTCTCTCTCTCTCTCTCTCTCTCTCTCTCTCTCTCTCTCTCTCTCTCCCTCTCTCTCCCCCCCCATGCTCCACCCTATATGTTTGCTCATCATAGTAGAGCCCGACCTCCCAGTACCACAATGCTCCAGGCAGGCCTATGTTGTCTTTGCCTGCCCAGAACTCTTAGTGACCATGTGAATCTCTGTCTTCATAATGCTGGGCAGGCTCCTTTTGTCTCCTCCCAGTGCTGGGTGCAGTGCCCCCGGCAGGCATGTCTGCATGAATTTTTATAAGAGAACATTTCATAAAGAAAAGACATTGATGCTAATACAACGTCCATATAGAAGAAAAACTCCCACTAGCAGCTTTTGGATGGAATAGCAAGCAACCTCAAAATTTAATAATAATGCTTGCTTATGGCATAAAAGAATATTGGAGATACTTTGAAATGAAAAAATGTTTCATATTTTAAATTAATAGGTAAAATATTCTGTATCTGTAAGGTTACATGTATGAACACAAACCTGAAAGGAAATGCTGGAAAATGTTAATATTTGTTGGTGTTTTCTCCATATAGCCTTTTTTTCTATAGTTATTTCTGAGCATTAAGGCATAGCAGGGCTAAAATAAAAAAAAATTAAAATAATCCAGAAGTCAATTTATCCACTCAGGCATTGCTACAAGAAGAGCTACAAATTGTTATTTTTATGCTACATACTTTCTTGTGTTAACTTAACTGAAACTAGCAGTGATATTAAGTATTTTCTCCACATACACAAAAACCAATAGCAAAGTGAAACCCCTCTCTGTGTTATTTTACATTAAACCCCAATTTTTATGAGAAAATATTTTCAAAGGGACGATTGTGATGTCCCTTGGAGCTCATTCAGTTGAGAAGCCCCCTGAACAGTAAAATGGTTTGCAAGCTTCAGGGGAAGCAAATAGGGTCTGGAGACCCTGTTCTGAGAGCGGAGAATCCTAGCTTCAAATCCCAGAATCCCACCACTGCCCCAGCAGCTTTGAACTTGAGCCTTCAGTTCTTCAAATGCAAAGTGGAAACAGTGAGAATGGTGGAACCAGTTCTAGAACACTAGGTCTTTGTCAACGCTTTGAAATGCAAGGAAAATAAAGGGGACTGAATATGTTTTTTAAGTGAAATGCCAGTGGAAGGCTGAAATGTTTTTATGTCTACAAACACAATAATTCACCCAAGTTCATTTCTGAGTGATTCGAATCTGAAACAAGCCTTTGTTAGATGTTACACAAATTGGAGTATGTTATTCGTGGTTTTCTTGCTTGCTTGTTTTGGGGAAAAGAAAATGTTATCTGTCCTAAGGGCAACTTTACTTCAGTGTACCTTTTCACGTCAGAAAACTCATTTTCTGGATTGTTCCAAACAGCTGCTGAAGGATGCCGTTAACCAATTCTCAACCCACTACGCTACCTCAGCCTCTACCCCAGTGAATCTCCTAAGAGTAAAACTTAAATCTCTTTCCTGACATGGTAGCACTATTGTGCAATGGGGAGCATTAAAGAGAGAAAAGGAGGGAAAGAGAGAGAAAAAGAAAGCTAATGTTTTTCAATATAAGTTCAAAATGCCCCAGAGAATGAGTTGGTTCTTATGATAACTTCTTATGTAAATTGGCTGCTGATTCAGAGGCAAACAAGCCATTGAGTGAGCATTGAAATAGAAATCAATATGCAGCTAAAGTCATACATTACCTAAGGGAGCTGTGAAGACTGTTCTCTCTGTGTGGACAGTGTGCTCACATCCTGGATTTTCTCTTTCCTCCGTGTAGCTTCAGGAAGGAGGAACAAGACATGGCCTTACCCGTGGCTTAGAACTTCTCTACAGGAAAATGGTAACGGGTCAAGGAAAATGATGTCTGGAGAACTTCTGGCAATATGAAGTTTATAGCTTAAAAAAAGCAAAACAAAGATTATAAAAATCCTGGGTTACCTTTATGTTTTTGCAGAAACATGAAACATTTAATGAAAATTCGACAGGGCCCAGTGTCTCTGAAGGGGAAAAAAAAACTAGAATAAAAAATAGCAGCACCACAGTGATTGGCGCCCACTGCCAGTCTTGTACCTCATTAAGGTCCCACAGCCTTCACAAACAGGCCTCTAAGGGGAATTGTATTATTAGATGCAGAGAAATAGAACTGGGCGTGCTGTTGGGTCATGGTCCCTTGAGATACCAACCAGTTTTTTTTTCCCTTGACATTAGAGAAAATCACACATTTTTAAAGTGAGTTCATAGTTCTTTTCTTTTTAAATTATATGTTATTTGGAATGTCTCAGCTTCTAAGCACCAGGCCAGTCTCTGTTCCCAATTAGAAAGTGCAAAACCCATAAAGGAATGAATTCAACCCATCAGCTCCTGACCAATGAAAAATACAGCTATAGTCACCTCTCAATTCCCCAGAAAAGCTCAAAGTTTAGTGCCTTCTGACCTAAAGAAAACCAAACAAAAGTAAAACAGAGAGAAAAAGAGATACCGTTCTGGCCTCCAAGCACACATCACACAAGGTGAGGTCCTGAGGAGAGTAAGTAGCAATAGGATCAGGATAATGTTACAACTGTGGATGCACAGAAGGCCTGGCACAGATAATGCAGCCGTAGACGAACAGAAAAGGAGTGTCTTCACAGGAGGCAAGTGAGTGGTTGGCTGTGTCCGTCCAAGACTTGTATAAACAGTGAGTCCACCAAACCCAACTGGGTCACTCAGGGAGTAAGTATATCTGATGAAGGCTAAGTAGGCACAGCGGCTGAGCGTTTACTCCAGAAGAAAAAAAGAAAACAGCCATCCTCATTTGCCTGAAAAACAGGCCAGGTACCTGCTTAAGGTGTGGAGGGAGGGTACTCAGCCATAGGAAAGGACTTGGCTTCCCTTGAAGTCCAGTATCCCTGGGGAAGAAAAGGAAGGATAGCCGTTGAAGGGGGGTGAGACAGCAAGTGGGTAGGCCTGAATTGAAGCCTAGCTATCTCATATTGTTTCATTGTCTCCATAATCACCCCACAGTACACCTCAGTCTTTGCTTGCCCACTGTCCTGAACTTCCCAGTTTGCCCCTTGATTCCTGATACTTACCCATAAAGCTTCATGCCTTCAACAACTCTGCCTCTACCTATCACTGCCCATCAAAAGGTTGTCCCATTCATCACTACAAATGAGAGGTCCTTTAACACCCCTCCAGGCCCCTAAGGTAGAGTTCAGTCACACCTGCCCTCCTACAAGCCCCTTCTATAGGAGGCTTGGCCAAATATTGTCTTTACTGCAGAGATGTGACTACTACAAGATTAATTTCCAGATGTTAGTAACGATTGGGTTTAAGAAACCTCCAAGATCTCTTTAATCCAGCTGCTCTCCTTCCCCCACTGTGCAGTTCAAACCACATAACATCTTATTGTTATTAGTCTAAAAGCCTCCTCCTATCTCCTCTCTATTCTTCCAGTCTCACACAGCACCTCCACAGATCTATTTATACAACATAATGAAGTAGTTTTCCTAAAATAAGCCCCGAAAGTATCAGTGCTCTGCCAGAATTTTATCAATGATTTCCATTGCTCTCAGGAATATGCCTCAATAGCCTATTAACACTTGATTGTCCCTTCATGTCTCCTGTTTCCTCAGCTCCCCATCCCCTTCTCTCTCACGTCCTTGTTATACCCTGTTGTATGCCACTGCATCAATCTGGACATTTCAGAGAAGACCTAGCGTCTGTGTCCTGACGACGCTCTTTAGACCCCATCTTCTCCTATCTTTAGTTGGCTAATTTCTACATATTCTCATGGGTTTGGTTTCCACCTGGAAGCCTTTTCTACCCTACAAAATTAGACGAGGTCACCCTTTCTATACTACTGCAGTGTTTTGTTCTTTGCTATTCTCTGATATTTAAAGGGATCTTCTAATGTTTGCTGACCTCTATACCTTGATTCCCATCAAGCTCTTAGCCTTATGAATGCAAGTACTGCTTCTATCTAGAAAGATCTGGCAGGAGGCTGGCAATTTTGGTTCTTGAGAAAGAAATAAAGAATTAGAAGAAAGGAGAGAGGCTACCTGACTGTGTGAATCCCACTGATGGAAAGAAATGTGCTACATTTACATGACTTCCCTATTGTGGAGGCCAGGGGGAGAGCAGGCTGGATCTTCTGTAACTCAAGACTGACCCACATCAAGCCATACCTTCTTCACACTCTTCCCTGGAGTGAGCCCTTTAAAACATCAAAGCAAAAGACCTTTTCACCGGCCGCTTTCCCCAAGAAGATGGCATGAAGTGAACTTACCATCACCTAAACATTACTGTTCCAGATGCTCAGACACGTGCAGGGAAAGACGGACAGTATGGGAAGAGGAGGCTATCAGGAAGGAAATATGCTCACTTGTTTCTTCAGATTTATCTGATACATGATAAAATAAAACACATACATGTGTTAGGAATATGCTGTTGAATGTAAAATGCATCTCTGTTCCCTGGAGATTTCAGTCTCTATCACAGAGGATCACCCAAGGCAATGCAAGAACAATAAGAGACAGGAAGTCAAATGATCAGGGGAGTTCCTGAGTCTACCTCCAAACTACAATGACAGACACCAGAAAAATGTCCCCAGTGCACTAATTCATTAAAAGGACATTCATCTTTTATATGCATTCTTCCCTCATCATCTAAACAGTTTCCCAGTGTCTCACAAACTGCCATTGTGTTGAGGGTGAAAATTCTGTCACATGAATTTGAAGGGAGCCTCTGTTCAAACCTTCAAACCATCCTAGAATGCCTTACTGAGAAGATTCTATAGTTGCATTATATTTTAACCATTGTTTCTTCTGATTTCTAATGATTTCTTTATCTACTTTTAATGCATCATTCTCTCTACTGTCTCTAGAAAACACCAAATACATACAAGTTAGATTCTCCAACCATTTTCTCTCTCTGTTCTCCATATTGTATCATTTCAATTGCTTTTACTTCAAATTAATTGACACATTTATTTTTTTCCATTCTACCATGAAAAACATGTTTTTAAAATTTTTAACTCCAGTATAGATTTGTGTGTGTGTGTGTTTGTCATTTGTTTCTCTGCTGATGTTCTCTAGGGTTTTTTTTTTCACTCATCTTGCATACATTTTTTCCAACATTGAGTGTATTTACTATAGTTAACCAAAAACTTTTTTCATAGCAGGTGTAGAACAATATACCAAGCACAAGAGAAGCTGAGGGAGAAGTGCCACAAGTTCCAGACATCTAGAACTACATAGCTAGTTCAGTGTTCACCTGAGGTGCATATTAAAACCTTGTCTCAACAAAAGGAGCTGAGAACACAGCCAGATTGTGTAGTTCGCCTAGCATCCTGGTCTCCTTCTCCAATGCTACAAAATAAAAGAACAACAATGTCTTCTGTTTGGTAATTAGTGTTGAGGAATATCCCTTTACACTGTGTGAACATGTGTCACTGTGATGGGTTTAATAAAGAGCTGGATGGCAAATAGCTAGGCAGGAAGTGAATAGGTGGAACTTCTGGACAGAGAGTTCTGGGAAGAAACAGTTGGAGTTGCCAGCCAGACACAGAGGGAACAAGAGATGCAGGAGAAGGGGTAAAAGCCACAACTCACATGGCAACATGGAGATGAACAGAAGTGGGTTAATTTAAGTCATAAAAGACAAGTTTAAACTATAGGCCAAGCTTTCATAATTAATAATAAGTCTCCATGTCGGTGAGCTGGCAGCCCAAAGAAACATCTGTCTACAAATTATGACATTAGAGTCATCAATGTATCATTCTTCATCATATGTCATTTCTGAAACTGTCTCGTGTTCCTATTCATTCACATATTCAATTATTTTTTTACTGCAACTGTGCATTAGAAATGCTATTTTACAAAGATTCTGAAATGTTCCTACTAAGAATTTGAATTTGTTTTGAAATGAACTATTTATTGGGCTGTATACAAACTGTTCTCAGTTTCCTCCATGATTTCAATTTGTGGAGTTAGTTGGACTACTTAGAAACTGATTCATGCTCTCCTATCTCAAGGGCTCATTTAAAGACTTTGAAGGAGTTTGCTTATAGAAATTTTGCATCATGATCTCTGGATCTATTGTCTTCTTTGATTTGCCAAAATGGCATGCATGCTTCCAAATCCAGTAAGATGGTGGACTAATATTTGATATTAGGTTTCAGTGACCCTGCAAGGGACTGCCTTGACCTGCTCTCACATTAAAACCTCTAAAAACCAGTTCATTCATGTGCTTTTCTTTTTCAGAGGGTTGATTGCCTGAAATATCTACCTGTCTGTGGCTCCTTTCCAGTGACTC
>JAQHUG010000068.1:7007954-7017958 GCA_028555095.1 Dicrostonyx torquatus | reverse complement strand
CGAGCACACTGTCTCTGTTGGTGGGCCAGTCCCTCACGGTCCTGACTTCCTTGCTCCTTTTCTCCTTCCTTCTGCTCTTCCACTGGAATCCGGTGGTTACAGTAGCGTACAGTCAGATAAGCTAAACAAGGTACATGCTGGCATGAGGGCAAGCAGAAAGGTATACAGTCCAGAGTTTATGAATGAAAATTCTGGATAACAGAGTCTTAGGTTAGAAGTTAGTTCAGTTTACTGATAGCTGTTTCTTCTTGAGTGAATTTGCAACATCTCTGACCTTCATGGTCCTATAAAATGCACTGAGAGTGACAATAGAAAACTCAAGAGCTAATGAGTGCTTTGTAGAGGTCTACATGGTGTACACAACTGATAAATACTGCTTCTTATGGAAGAGAAGATGGAGCAAGGGCAAAGGGATTATTATAAAGAATGAAAAAAAATGCTCAACAATATACAAGTCCCCAAATGAAGGTTATTTGAATACTAGAGAGTGTAAAATTGGAAATTAAATGTTAACTTCCTGATAGCTGGATTTGGGAGTTCTTGAGATTATTGTTCAGTTTAAGGAAAACAACTCTCAAGATATGGGGGTTAAGCAAACCTTTAGTGCTTTGCCATCAAGAACAGTCACTGATAGTCAAACTCTAATCTCTGGAAGATGGTGCCTTTTCTGTCAGCCATACAACCTTTGGGGTGGGGACTTTAGTTTTCTCCAGTTACCATCTTCCACTTTCATCACGAGTGGTTTTACTTTTTCATACAAAATTTCATCTCCTAGTCTCTCTTAACACGTGCATACACCTCTAGTCATCTACCTGGGACACATTTGTTCACGAACTACACTACAAATAAGTTATGTCCTTTCCATAAAAAACAGTTAATGAGTCCTCTCAATTATTCCATATATAATCTGATCCTATGCATTCTGTGTTTCCATATTCTTCTTTGATCAATAATGTGAAAATTTTAAAATTAGTCATTAAATATATTATTTAGATTCTCTCAAGCATGGGTGCTGAGAATTGTATGTAATGTTATAATACACATATAAATACATGTATATATATATATATATAATTGATTCAAGCTATAGCTCTACAAAACAAATCTTTATATATGTTGTGTCAAGTACTAAATGACTATCAGCTTTAATTGCCTGGTGCTAAGGAATCCTAAAGTGCTCATCCCTCTTGATAACCAGATACACTCCTACACATTGTCTCAGTGATGTTTAAATTTGTGCTTCCCTTTCCTGAAGGTTTGTGTTCATACATTTAGTCACCTGGCCTTACTATTGTTGATAATACTGCTCCACGCCAGTCAATTAACAGCCATTAGATATCTCTGACATATTTACACAGTCCATTGGCTTTTTCTTGTGCAATGATGTATTCAATGTGCCAAATGCTAGGGCCAGAGATGGAAAAGAAAATGAGTTCAACTCTGATAGTCTTTCATACAAATGCCTGCACTTATCTACTGTGTCTTGAAGCATTTTTTTTAAATTTCTGCTTACCTCTTTGGATCCTTTGGGTACATTCTTCCTTTATGTTTGAGAATGCTTTAAACTGAATTAGTGTATTCGAGCTGGTCTTCCAATATAAAATTGTATGTTTGGGATCAGCAGAAAGATAAATATCCCACAATCCTTGCCCTCTTGGAGTCAGTCCTCTGATAATACAGACAGCATTATACTGACACTATGGAATAATCCCCATGTGTGCGGAGGATTTCTCAGTGGATGACACCTATAATGACATGTGAGTGACAATTAGATTACACAGATCCTGCACACCATTGAGAAGAGCCATGCCTCTTCTCGTCCATGTAAACATCCCAGCATTCACTCTCTGAATATTACCCTAATCACCCTCAGAGTTTTGTCAGCTATAACCTCAGTTCACAGGGTGTTGAGAGTCTACTGAAAACAGAGAACTACACATTTAGAAATGTTCTCTTTTATGTTTTACAAAACATTCCAGATGACTTTTTGCAATCCTCATAACAACTGACAGCCCGTGAATCTCAATTATCAATCTTTCCCTCTCCAATGAGGCTATTTTTCTGCAAGGGCTGGGTCAGTTTCCTCAGCCCACTGCAGTTATGGAAGAGAAGAGACTGCAGATGAGCATCATGCAAAAGGTTGAAGTTGCAGACAGCCAATAAATGCCATCTGTAAATTCAGGTAGTGTTGAAGTGTGTGTGTGTGTGTTTGTGTGTGTGTGCACACACACACAACAAAACATTAGTTGTTTCGTTATTAATTTGGAAAAGAACCTGTGTGACAAAAGTGTGTTCTCATTCTACATCTCAAAAAGTTACTTTACACACCAATCATAGACCAGGCTGAAAACCTGAAGCCTTGATTATGCTTCTGTAAACCTGTCCACATCCTGGAAAGCACAGGAGTGTGCAAGTTCTTTCCAGACAGACAGAGGCCAAGAAAATCTAAGCTACACACATAAAGTAAACAAAAAGGGAAAGAGTGGGCAGTGACAGAAAGCAGCTGCAACCAAAACTCTAATTCATATATCTATGTATCTCTCTGTATATACATATCTATACATGTATGCATACATACATAGGTAGATATGTAGATACATAGATGCATAGACAGATACATAGATAAATAGATATGTAATTCTTAGCACTCAATCATTTTTTTTACCTCCAGTGCTTCATTCTGTCTGATACAAAACAGACTCAAAATGTTTGATTGCTGGATTAATTCATTTTATGACCTAAAATGTTCAATTGAAGAAGTGATACTATTCCACTGTTGCCCTCAATTACTTTGACTTGACAATTTTTATTTTGTCTGACTCCTCTTCTCCTCTCTCTCTCTCCACCCAGAATTCTTCATTCTTCCTTTCTATGCCATTGCCTCTCTCAGCCTCATGTAATTTATAAGGCCATTATTACACACTTTAGCATTAGAACGGCATGAACCTGAGAAAGTAGTGTTAATGGAATTCTAATAGAAAAATGAGATAAATTATTGAGATGACTTGTAATTTATATCAGTTTACATCTCTCTTAAAAGAAAAGGAGAGAGAGAGGAAAGGGGAAAGGAGAGGTCTACTTTGCAGGATATAAGCAGATAGGTCCCTAGGAATGACCAGAATATCTAATGCACTAATTAGAGAAGGTGCATAGCCCGCTAATGACATGTGGGGACTTAGAAGCCTGCCTAGTTGAATTTAAATTTTGATCTCCCAGCTGCTAATAGTGACCTCAAGTGATTTTCTTAAGCTTTTTGTGGCCCAGTTTCCTCGCCTGTAAAATGGAAATACTTGTGCAGTTAAAGTATTAATTAATAAGAAGCAATCGATATAATGAAACAGTCTGAGAGGCTGTTGTGAAAGCAGATGTCTACAAAACGTTAGCTCAACAACTACTGTATGGTGACCCTACAAGGGAAGCACTATTAAAGCCATGCAGGCAGAGTCATTTCTAAGTTTAGAGTTCAAAGGAATGAAGAATGTAATTGTACAACTTGGTGTAGTGTGTACCAGAGTTCACTTGAAAGAGAGACTAAATGTTCTAGAATGGTAAACACTCGGCAACTATGCCTCCACTATTCCCATCTGTGCCTATGACAAGCATTTCATATAAACTATGGAATTTGTTCTTTCTGAGTCCGACACAATTTTTTTTCTGTTGATACCAAACTAGGCATCTATTATCTATAAACTAGACAAAAAAACTGTAATATGTTCTTTCTACCTCTTATGGAGGTTCATTATAGGATCAGACACCAGGGAGGTTAGTACAATCTGATTGGACTCTTGGAGTACAGATTCAGACAAAATCAATCACCTGGATAAATATTCAAATGATATTTTAATTCAAATATCAAAGGAGAGTCTGAGAAAATGAATTAAGTGGATGTGAGTGGTTATTAATGAAATCAAAGGACCTGAGTTCAAAGCCTCAGCACCCAGAATCTACATAGCATTTAGGGCATGAATGGATAGATGTTAGCAGCCCCCATCTGGTGAGCCAGCACCTTTTCTTTTCAAACACTCAGCCTCCCCCACTACGTTCCTTTCATTGATTTCCTCAAAGCTATATTATGCAGAAGAGAACAAATTCAAATTCATGACAGAAATTAGAAAACATAACTGGAGAACAGACACAGAACCCTGCAAGGCTTAAGTGTGTTGGAAATTTGATTTAAAACTGTCAAACTCGGACACTCTGACGTAGTAAAGTGCTTGTCGGCTTCTGTCTGAATTTCCACAGCTTTATTATTCTGGTAGAATAGGCATAGATTCCAAACAGGACCTGGCTGAACCAAGAATGAAAGCTCATCAGTAAAACCAAGTATCTCCAAACGTTTCCACTTACTTCTCCCGCCTTTCCCTTAAGTTTTCCAGTGCAAAGTCTAAGTGCACCGCCATGCATTTCTTTTAGCCTTACACCACCTCCACGTGGACTCATTTCCTCGTTCATGTTTATTTGACATCACTATAGGAGACACATTCCTCTAAGAAGTAAAAGGGGAGAACTTTGACACAAGGGGCAACAGTTTGGGTGGATTCCAGTCATCACCTCAGCCTCTTGTTCATCAATATTTGCAAGGAGCCACCTCTAGAGGGAGCTAACATCGCTAGTCAGGGAACACTTTGAGCCTCCAAGGTCTCATAAATGAGAGCATTGTATCTTGTTCCCGTACTTTTAAGGAACCTAGGAAGTATTACCAGAGATAAGTGATAAAATTAAGCAACCAGTCCTTAAAGAAGAGGGAAGAAAACATCTTACAACGAAATAGCTTGTTTGTAAATTCTTTCACTTCATATATGTCAAGTACAAGAAAAAAAAATGTCTACACATTTCTTTCCCAAAGCCTTCTCCACAGGAACATTGCTTTCTTCTTAATTTTCCACAAAGCATACCTTAATCCATCCAATTCCATCTCAATAAAACATTAGTCTAGAAAGGGCAGACTGTAAGAGGAGAAAAAAGGAAATACATGGACTGATTAGATTATCGTATGTTCCCTGACTTAGAAGATATTTTCAATTCAACATTCAAGTTTCCTTCCGAGGGCATCCATGTGAACTCCTAAACTCAAAAGGTGCAAGGCTGGGAGCAGATGCAACTCTCGATATTTTGTTAAGACGGGGCTGGCTCTCTGCAACATCACAAAGTTTCCAGATTACATTCAACTGAACAGAACAGTAAATAATAAGCACCAAATGTATCAGACTTTAAAAATACAGCTTGGGGCTGGCAGTTAACAGATGAACCACCATTCTCTGCAGCTAAATGGGCTTCTGAAATTGTAGCCTGGGAACTATACAAGCAGGAAGGCAACACTGTCAGACAGCAGCAGCCCTGGCAACCCAGAGGCATCTGTGTGGCTCTGCAAAGCTGTGCCAAAAAAAAAATAAATAAATAAATAAAAATAAAAGAGTACAAGGGGTCACATGCAGGCTGCTAGAGATCCAGCCCCTTGGGGAAAGAAACCAGCTTCCATCTCACAATTTCCATAACAAGAAAAGAAATTATCAGGGCCTTGCAGGCAAGATAAAACTACCCTCCTTTAACTTTTCCCAAACTCCTCCACCCTTAACTGCAAAGGGCATCCAAGCAGAAGATCTAGGACCAGGGCGTATGCTAAGACAGTCTCTTGTGTTCTAATTAGTGAATTGAAAGGCTTGGAGGATGTCTGAGATCAGGGGATTAAAAAAGGAGAGTGTCAAACGATTGCATTTCACCTTCAGCCACCCTGAGGCCAGAAAATATATGAGGAAAAAAATAAATTGAAAGCAAAGGAGCTTCAATATGACATGTCTCACAGTAGTGTTATCTGTAGGAAAATTGCAGAGGTCTCTGAAGAGAAAATGGACATGGCATAAGGCAGGAAAATGCTAGACCAAGACTTTTATGACGTCCGACCTGAATTGCCCCATCACCCTCCACCACCCTCTACCCCCCCCCCCACACACACACCAGGGTCCTCACAGTCAAAGTTGCAGACACTTGCCACCTCTTTCCCCATTCATCCTGGATGTGGTTGGAAAATTCATATTTTCAAGTTTGACGCTAATCCCAGGACCACCTACCCTAAAGAAAAGTTAAATGGACGCTGCTTACACCTCCTAGAAATCAAACCTCACTCGTCAGCATAAAACCCATCTCGCCCTGGTGTGTAGACAAATACGTCATGAAGAGCCCTAGCTGGAGCAGAAATAGCATGCTTTGGTGCTCAACAGATTTGCTTCCAGTGGCATCCTCGCACGGGACCATTGGCACGTCCTTCCGTTGATAAATTTTCTCAGCCACTTGAACAAAACAGAGATGACACCAAATCCCATAGTTCTTGTCATAACTTCATCATGCTCCGTGGCGTCCTAAACTGTTCTGAGCTTTAGATGGCACTGGCATTAAATAGCTCCATAGAAGATCCCAGAGAAAATACTGTTATGTAAATGTCACAGCATTGGATCCATGATTATACAGGTTATATATCCTTCCTAAATTTGACTTCCAAGTAGGACAGGTGAATCTCTTACAGCTGGCGTTTGTTTTTTTGTTTTGTTTTGTTTGCTTACCTTCTGTGTCTTTGGCAGAAGATAACTTGTATATGCACATTCTTTAGAGTCCTGATAGATGTCGTGAGGGTCTTGTAGGAAGCCGAGTGGCACACATTTGCTAAGTGCATCCTTCTATATTTCTGTGCCCATTTACCCTAGCCTCTGAGCTTTCATTTGTTTGTTTTGGTTCCGTCACAGAACCTGGGTAAGTTGTCATCTTTTAAAAAGTGACTCAAAATAAAAATGGCTCTGAACTGAAAATGAGCTGGCATTCATCATCTTGATACCCAAATTCACACGTCTATTGTTCTTCAGAGCTTAAATACGTGGCAAAGATCTTTAGGGTCTAACACGTAAAGAGGAGGGAAGCCAGAACAAAATGAGAATTGGAGCAAGAGGCTATCTGAAAAAAACAAAAGCTGATAACTGACAAGGGGAAATGGCAGCTTTATTCTGTTGGAAACTGTCCGTGTATGCTATAAGCAACAAGAGAATAAATGACAAGGAGGTTCTCACTAATATACTTTATCAGAGCAGAGTGGAATAATCCAAAATGAGATCTACTCTTTGCTCTGTATGTGGTGCAGAATACTGAGTGCCTGCCACAAAAGAGCCAAGAATGTAATCATATCTAAAATGAACATTTTTAGGAGGAAAGAAAGGAACTTTTTGCCATTATGAAACCAAAAGTTTGCAGTGTGCGGTTGCTGTCTGGGTGGCAATGGGTCAACAGAAAAATACCACATTCAACTCCATACTCTTCCTTTTACAGTTTGCCAACTGATCCAGTCAGGAGAAAGACAGACCCTTATTTCTGAGCACAGACTCTACCGCAATGTCTACATGAGGTTGTCTTAAACCAACGCTGTGTGGAGCTATTGCTTTGGAAGAGCTGGATGGTCAAGGTCAGAAGTGGCTACGTGACTCAGACTCTGTGCTGAAAAAGCTTCATTGCCCATCCTAGGCAGAAATCTAACAGAGCCCATAAAAGAATGCAAAACTCCAAAAACAAACAGCTTCAGTGTTTGGAATCATTAATTTGCTAAAACTGACTGAAACAAGAGTACCTTAGGAGATTTCCCAATAAGCTTTACAGACCCAAATTGGAAAGAATGATATTGGAGCCTAGGGAAAGACCCTGAATATCCTAAATGCTTACATTATTTATGCCAACACTGTTTAGTCTTCTTCCTCCTAAACATCTGCTTTCAGTGTCGCAGTGGCACTGTCCCTCCCTGACACTGGATGCGCTATACAATTGTTGTATATGACAAGAGCAGCCCTTCTTTTAAACCCTTGCTTTATTTCATGGTTAGGGTTTTAGATTTCATTCTTAGAAAACTTTCGTTTCTCCAAGGTCACAGAGATATGCTCTTGTAGCTTCTTCTACAAGCTTTATGACTTTAGCCCTTACATTGAGGTTCATGTGTCTGGAGTTCATTTATATGGATAAGGAACAGGGTTTCTTTTTGCCATGTATTTAGCCCAGTTGTCCAAGTGCCATTTGTGGGAAAGATGTTCCCATTCTCATCAAATTACCTCGGCATTTTTATTGAAAATCAATTGACCAAATATATGTGGGTTTATTTCTAGGCTCCATTTCGTCCTGATGATGTATGGTTCTGTTAAGATGCCAGGACCACAATGTCTTGATTACAGTGAGATTTATAGCAATCTGCTCTTACATTTAGTAGGTAACTTGATACAGAGGGCAAGGCCATGAAGTCTAAGGCCACATTTGGCATTGTTTAGTGGAGGAATTTTTAACAACTCATCCTATTTCTCCATGGCTTCATTATAGGTAAAAGGAATATTTAATGAATTAAATCAAATGAAGGAAGTGAAATAAACAACAATTATTATAAATCTATAAGTAATAGAAAAATATAAATTAGCTAACTCTATGGACATTTCCATATAAACATTCATACAAATCTAGAGTATACATTTTCTTTGTATAAGAATAACATATGCACACATGATGTGTGTCAAAACTCAGATACTAAAAACATTCTCAGAGTTGAGCATAAACTGGATAAGAATATGCTTTAACAAGGACATTCTGAATGACTGTAAGTTTAATTCTGCATGATTGTAAATCCCAGGTTTAAATTCGATGTTTTTTCACAGCATGGTTGATTTTCATTTTTAATGTAAGTTTTCTTCAGGAATTCAACTCAGAGAAGGCAGGGAAGAATTGAGCGAGGTAGGAAAAAACAAACAAAGATATAGAGAGAGAGTAGGCAGAATCAAAGAGATACCACATAGCTGCTGGAGGAGACAGATGCTGGAAACTTACTGGCAGGCTTCAACCTCATGGTGATACACAGATTAATAGAAGTGGGTTCATTCAAGATGTAAGAGCTAAATAGAAATATGCCTGAGTCATTGGCCAAGCAATGTTATAATTAATATAGTTTCTGTGAGATAATTCATGTCTGGGCAGCTGGGAAATGAATGAGCAGCCTCCATCAATGCTGTTTAACCTAGCTAACTCAAACACAAAGATCCACCTGCTTCTGGCTCATAAGTGCTAGGATTAAAGGGTATGCCACTACACCTAGTTCTTGACTTTCATTTTTAAGAAGTAATGACATTATAACAAACTCTTTTATTAACAATCAAGTGATTTTGAAGATAAAGTATTTTCATAAAGAGTTTTTAAATGATTTGTTAATATGATATTTTGAACTTTCATTTGAGTGTTTCTTCATAAAATACAATAAAAATTAATGATTGGTTTTTGTAGTTTCTACTAATAAGTCCTGTGTTGCTTTTTTGAATACTATAGATGATATTCTTATGCAGGATTGCATTGAATTTGAAGCTGCTCCTTTGGGGTATTTTTCCACTTCAATGTGAAATTGGAGTTTTATGAACAGTTTCATTGTAAGGCTTTTTAAAAGAAAAAAAAGTTTTTGATATTTTTCCACGGTTCATGATTTTCAAGAGAGATCTATTTTGGGATATTATATAGTCCATTGACGTTGTGAATAACCCAGAGCTACATAGAAGATGACATTTCTTGATGAAAAGGCAATAAATAGACACCTACATCTTACCAGTATGGTTTTCTTAGTCTGAGGCTCTTGTGGGGAGCACTGTCAGCCCCAGTAGCATAAATTTGTTTAAGGTATAGATAAAGACAGAGATAAATGCATATGTGCACATAAATGCATATATATAATATATAATTTTTAAATATAAAGTGATTCCCTGATACTCTATCAAACAACCTGGGTATTATTTGTGTTCTCTTTCTCTTTCTTCCCAACTATAGCCTCCTCACCATTTTCCCTTTTCCCACTTCATATCACCTGTGTCCTGTTATACCTCTCTCACCCTTGCTGTGGTCCCTTTGTACTTTCTTGATTTCTGTGCTTTCTCCATTTTATCACTTCTGAAGATTTGGAGTTAGGAGCTTCGAGTGAGAGAGAACATTTTGTGTTTCTCTTTCTGGGTCTA